>JAHZNI010001580.1:0-13369 GCA_027744415.1 Seira ritae | reverse complement strand
AATGCATGCAGGCATTTTTCCTGCTACTGGTTCTGGTCTGCTGCTCACTCACTCACTCACTCACTCCTTTCCACCTCTATTACATGATATGATGATATTACTATGCCAGCGAAAGACGTGATGTCGGTGAACGTACTAACTTTTTCCCTAAAAAAAGGAAGTACTCATCCCTAGAATTTATCACAAGACAAGAATATTATTATTGTATACAATATGCAATGCATGCATGCTTTACTCTTTACACGCAAGTTTCCTTTTTCTATTTCACCCGGCCGATTTTTTTTTAAATTGTAGGAAGTGTGTGCTCTTCTTTCTCGCAAGGATTGCATAAGAAAGAAACAAAATATTTTTTTATTGCTTGCTATAAAACACAATAAACTTTGTTGTGTCCATTTTCCAGTCATTTTCTCCACATTCTGTTTAAACTTTTTAATTTTATGAGAGTGTGAGTACGGTCAGTTAAAAAAGGGTAATACCTACATACATACATAGGCCTATACTAATTGTAAAACGAAATGACTTTTCCTTTCAAAATCTTTTTTTTGCCCAATAAATATTTTTTATCACTAAAAGTTGAACAAAACAATTCTCCTTAAAAGGTTATACGTGAACATGACCTACATCGATATCGGGATTGGATTGGGAAGGCAGGACACATTTTTTATGTGTCACCGTAAGGGTTCTTCTTGCTTGTTGCCTTTCCCGTTTTTTTACCGTATCTTCCATGGAAAACAAGTTAAGCATCCACCTTCCTAATCGCAAAGAAAAAGGACAATATTGAATTGAATTGGATAACATTGTAATGCATGCAGGCATTTTTCCTGCTACTGGTTCTGGTCTGCTGCTCACTCACTCACTCACTCACTCCTTTCCACCTCTATTACATGATATGATGATATTACTATGCCAGCGAAAGACGTGTGTTGCCTTTCCCGTTTTTTTACCGTATCTTCCATGGAAAACAAGTTAAGCATCCACCTTCCTAATCGCAAAGAAAAAGGACAATATTGAATTGAATTGGATAACATTGTATGGAGAAGGGTGATCCGTGATCCTTTTCAGGGCTTCAAAATATTGTCATTGTCATAAACAATAGAAATTGGGGTACTAAAGAATTAGTAAAAAAAAAGCACCCTTCTCTGGTAGGATTCAACCTGTTTTGTTGGGACAGAATATTATGTATTTTTTACTCATTGTCATTGCATGATACGACGTTCAAAGGGGGTTTTTTTGCCGTTTATAGCCGGTCCCTGTAAAAACAACACCGGCTCAAAGAAAATTACGAAGCAAAGAGCTAAATAGAAACGTAACGTAATATAACCCTTGGCTGATTGATGCTGATATTTTAATGACAGGAAAAAACTGTTGAAAAGACCGGAACTTTGTTCTATCGTCCCTTAAGGTGCATTTACAGAGGGTAGCAATTTCACTTGAGAAATGAAAATTTAAAAAAAACGCTCGACATGATTTCTCTTTTCCACATTTTATAATCAAGTGTGTTGAAGACGATGACTGAGAAAGAATGTGTCGTCGCCTGAGGAAAGCATTTTATAGCAGCCGCAGCAACATACATGTATGTATATCCATACATAAAGATTGGGGTGGGTGAAATGAACCCTTGTCAAAGAGCTAGTATTTTTAGGGCAAGCCGATCCGATATCAAACATATTTTTTCCGGGAGTATGAATGTATGTATTTGTTCTTTACATACACGCTTACATGTAACCCTTGTCGGAGTCGGAGGCTGTATATCATAGAAAGATATTTTTTTTGTTCCGCTGACACCTTCAACTTCAACCGTCTTTCTTGCTGGGAAGGAGTAATATAACATAACCGTGGAATATTTTTAGGGCTCAAGTTCTTTCTGTCAACGTCTCATTTCTTTTGTTCGACCAAAAAAACTAAAACTGTCATTTGAAGAATCAAGTTGTTTCATTATTATGTTTTACAGTCCTGCGGGGAGTTCATTTTGAAAGGGAAAGACAAGTGTTCGATCAATGCTTCTTGCTTCTGTCTCCGTCCGTGGCTATAGGCATTATGTGTATTTTAGGCTAATTTTATTTATAGTCGCGTTGAAATGTTGAATGCAAGATTTTAGTCTGATAATTCATTTGCTGAAGTTTTCACAGCAAAAAAATATGTGATATGATGACGTGCATAGGTAGTTTGAGTTTGAATCAAGTGCTTTCATTCTTTAGAGTTATGCAACAGGTAGTGATGGGGATAGGCATGCAAGAAGCAGCCAACATTCAACATTTCTCGGAATGCACAATATATTACATACCTACGTAAGCGAAGAAAGGGAATCTGTGCACTCTTTTTTTGCGTACCACAACAATGTGAAAAAATGTAATTCAGGAAGTTCATTAGCGGTTCATCGTGTCTATTATTATCATCTGCTCGTTCATCGTATCGTGACAAGCAGAAAAACTATGCAGGCTATGCCAACTTCATACTGTTTCGTATGATATGATGATGCCATTCATTTAATTCCTTTTTTATGATTTTTTAACAATGCTTTTACTACACTTCATGCATGAATCCAACAATTGGTGGAAAAAAATACATAATAATGTTTCGTATAAAACGATCAATGCTCAGAAGAGGCTCATGTTCATGTTCATTGCCACAATACAATTCCCTGCAATCAACTTCCCAAATATAGAAGCATAGTACATATTGTGCTTTGCAGTTTGCACTGGTAAAAACTTGGCTCTATCCAAAAACGAGATACTTTCGGTAAAACTGCAACAATTCTATTCACGTTTGTTATTTTTGGCTTGAAATATTATTGATAAAGTTTCATACAACACAGCACAATATATAGATAACAATTCAACAAGAGTATCATATCCATATCATCATCATCAGATGAAATCGACATCGTCAGAAAAATAAGACTCATTCAAAAAAAAAGATTGCTTTCTGCGTTGATGTTGAGGTACGAAAACGGAAGGGAAAAAATAAGAGTTGGTGTTGAACGAGGAGGCAGGAGGAATCACTAGAGTAAAACACACAATACCGTTTGAACTCCACTATCTCTGATCTCATCATCGGATGCTTTTTACAATGCTATTGCATAAACAGAAGCAGCTTTTTTTTATCGGACGGGAAGTGCGTACTTTTACTGGTTGAGTGCGATTCAGAAAAAGTCATGCTTCATAGAAGACACGAATCATGAACGGGAAAAGGATCAGGCCTCTGATATTGAATTGAAGCAGAGCAGTTGAAAACGCTGTTCTGTTAATCTCTACAAACTAAGTTTATAAAAAGGTACTCCCTCCATTTTGGAGTAAGGTATGTTAATTTAAGTTCAACATTTTAGTAGTTTTATTGCCATCATCTTGTCATTGCAAAAGAATGCATAAATATTGTCACGTTAGTACATAATATAATATATAATGGGTACAGGTTCATGATCATTGTTGCGCATGTATGTATGTAATAATGCAATATTGATGTTGACATAATCTAGGTTCTTGTTCCCAGTCCTACTCCCCCAACGGACCATCATCATATCATCAACAGGAAAATGAACCTGTTGAAAACTCCCAAACATTAACTTTGTTAGGACGTCAAAAATGGCATTAGCCTAAGCAAAATATAAATTGTAATGCAAGCAACTGTATTGGTTGTAGAGAAAGGCTCGCATCGCATTCGTATCATCATCATCATCATCATCGTCATCCTCATCATTTTCCTTTTACTCTTCTTGCACGTAGGTATGCATGGTTTTCATATCTCTTCACTCTGTAACAGGATAGATGCAAACAGGAAAAGTGAAGCGAGATTTTGTTTTGTTTTATTCATGATGGAATGTTGCCATTAAGAAATACACAGCAAACAGTTCTACCTGGCTGGCTTTTACTGTGTGAATGTGAATAGGAATTTGAATCCCCCTCATCTCTCATAATATGGCATTGTATTTTATATTGTATTGTAGGACAGGTAGACTGGTGTTATGCTTTTGAAAAAAGAAATATTACGTGCAAGTGTGGAACCGGTTACGTCGCCATTTCTCTAGCGATGAATGTGAATTGTGAATGCAGACTTTCAAAAAAAACTGCACAACAATAATCTTGTTTAACTGTCCCAATAAAAAAATATATTCGGAGGCAATATCATCATCATCATTATTATTACCAAACTATCCATCATTGTTTACTCGAGGTATTCAAAGTCAAATTATTTTTTCGGTACATGAGAATGAGAATGATGCCAAATTTGGATTTTGGCGAGATGCCTTTTGAAACTTCAGCCCTTTGAAATCATTAAAAGTTGGGTAGAACAATGCCATGCCTATGCATATCACCACAGAGAACAACTGAGGCATTCATAATAATTGCATCAAAAATAGCTGGTCGGACCCGAAAAACAAGCTTCCGACCCCTTTCAATTTTTTTTATCTTTGAAAGTCATTCTATCCAACCAATGATTAGGTAAATCCATTAGAAAATTACAACTGCATACCAGTTTTCTCTCGCTCTTTCCTTGAAGGTTTTAGTTATAATGTGAGGCAGCCAAGTAGCAAGAGGAAAACATGTTTTGAAGATATAAATATACATAGGTATGTATGTTGGTAAGTATATCATGATGATTGAAAGAAAAATCAAGTCAGAATACTTAATTGCAGTGGGCACCGTAATCCACCTTTACTTTCTGGATGCTTTCATAACGGTGTCCAGAAAAGGCAGCTCACATAGAGAGAAAAAAAAGTGAAAGAGGAGAGAGAAGGTGAAACGAAAATGAAATCGATTTTTTTCTTATTCAGAAGTAAATACATAGTACCATACCAAACTAAAAAATCAGTCGAACTCAACTCAGTGAGAAAAGGCACAAAGCGTAACATGATCCTTCAAAATAGATTGTATGAATCATAGATAAATAGATTATTAGATATTTAAGCAGGTATTACAAAAACAATGAGAGTACTTCAATTAAATATTAGGTATGATAGGATAGAGATCATCAGCTCATAAGCAGCGTGAAATGAAGCAATTTTAATTCATAATATAATTTTTTTAAAAGTAATATTTTATTACCTATATGTATTACGTAAGAAGGATTGTTAGTAAATAATCTACTTTCTTCACTCGAATCTTAACATTCTCAGCACATATACATGCATACAATAACACAATTAGTTTTCTTCGTCTTACACCGACGAATCCAAACTCGTGCAGAACAATCTTAACGGAATTCGCGACTTCCCCGATCGTTCATGTGCATCTATGTAACAATCATAAATTCTCAAAGTATGATTTAATCTAGTTTTTTTCACGTAGTTCTTTTCTTAGCTCTTCCTGTTTTTACTTTTCCCATGCAATGCGCTCGCTTTCTGCGTAAGTACGTTACATGATAGCGCCTCCTCATTCTCATACCCTTAGACTGAGAATTTTCTTGATGATTTTTGTTCGAAGTTCGGAAAATTAATTTTCTCGCATTATATACAGCATAGCGTTCCTTTCATTGTCTAATCTGATGAAATGAGAGAAATGAATATATAACACATAATAATAATATTATTTATTAAGTTTATGAAAGAGATTTTTTTGCGAAATAAAGAAATATTTGATATACGACTAGTTCCAATAGAATAGAGGGGTAAACATTGTGTAAGTAAACCGATTTTATATTGAAAAAATAAAATCAAATTTAAGACTGAAAATTGGAGAAAGCAAAATTTTCCGAGATGCGTTGTTTGCAAAAATAATTATAAGAGCTATTGCAAAATTTAGCATTTAATTGCGTCGAGGTTATTATATAGTATATATATAAACGAGTTTTATTTTATAATATTACATAGTTTTGAATGACAATGACAACAGACGACTGGTTGAAACTTGGCAAAGTCTTTCCTAAAAGCTAAAAACCAGGTTTTTCGTTGCAGAGGAGGAGCAGAGGAGAGCTCTACATGTACATATATGTAGGCAATAAGTGCATTTTCACAGTTTGATTGCACAAACATTGTTGCGATGGATGATGGCTTGGTTCTCCTCCGTCGTCATTTTACACGTTTCTCAGTCCTGAAAATATTTCTCGGATCGTCGTAGTCATGCCCACAGTACGTATTTTAGCTTTTGCTTCTGCTCCTACTTAAAAAAATTTTGCTCAGGATGATTTTGCACAATTTGAAATACATTGTTGTTGAAGCTATATTCACATCGTAACGCAAGGATGCTCATCATCAACCACCATCGCATCATCTGCATTATATAGCAAAAAAAAATTATTTTACACCTCCCCCATTACATAAGTACTTTAGGTTTGCGACAGACAGCAAGTAACAATACCATTAGGCTTAACCACTGGACTATCAAATCAAATCAGCGAACGAAGAACATGCCAATGACCTTCCGTGAAAATCGAAATGAACGAACAAAACATGAGCCTTGATGTAGATACATACATACATACAAAGTGTGCGCCATTCATCTTGCCAGCATTGCTGCAATAAAAACATCCTCGCATTACCTGAATATTTTCGTTTCAATGATGATGATGATGATGATCATCATCATCATGAGACTTGTTGCGCTAGTTCTTTTTCTCATCGTGTTCATTTCATGCGATAGGTTATGTTATGTAATGTAATGCACGTAGGTATTCAAAGCGAGTTTTCAAAGGTTCAGGGAAGTAATAAGCTTTGAGGAAAACGTAATTATATTACATAGGTATATTAGATAAGAGGAAATCTCGTAATGAATCTGTTGCAAATATTATGTATATTATGTAGATAGTCCATGCTATATTTATACCTTATGTAGTATGGTATGATGATGATAATGATAATCTTAAGGCACCATTATTACTACTCCCGCTCCAAAGAAGATGGCCAAAATGTGACCATGAAAGACGCGAAGGCTGGTTGAATTCCTTTTTTTCTGAATTACGTACAAGTTATACAATTTTTTTTCTGCAGTCACTGGGTTCCCGAATGGACGGATATGGATATTGCGCAAAACATCGTAATATGTATTTATAAAATTTCGAACGAACGTAATAATTTTTTTTCGCATACGCGAAGCTACGCATTCACATGTCAAATCGAGTATGTCTGAATACATAATATTTTGATGCAATCAAAATAATTTCAATAAACATTTACGACCACCATAGATAGTGGGCTATATGTACTTCAAAATTCAATGCATTCAATTTGCTAGAAATAAAAAAAAATTCACTAGTTTAAAATTTTAATCGATTCCCGAAAGCCTTGGCGTGGCCATGAAATGTGGAAAGTTTACATCCGCCTTTTTTCATCTATGTAAACGGAAATCGGCACGGTAGTGTGCAAGTCGAAAGAAGATTTATGAAATATTTATAGCACCTCATCATTCTTGTTTGAAAGGGATGGCGCCGATTTGCTTAAATTCGTCTGGAGGAGGAATCATACGGAATCCACACGTTTTATTTACGATACATCACGCTAAAATCCATGTGACTCTCGTTTTCTGGTGTTGTTGTAACAATCACCCTACATTCAATTTCAGTCAATCTCTTTTTTTCTCGAACATAATCGCCCTGATTTCTTGGAAGAAATAAAGGTTACCATGAAATTTAGAATGCATTAGGTTACCTCAAGGCCAAAATATGGTTTGCAAATTGATCTTGATTTTTTTTAAATATTCCAGCCGTAACGTGTCAAATGGAATATGCAGACAAATATGCATACATTACATGCTCACCAAAAATGATTCCATTCTAGGTATTTAGGTAGGTATCTGGAATATTTTATGGATTTCGACTTCGACCCCGATGGTCCTGAAATTGATCGGAGTATGCTACTATGTTACAGTTCGAAGATCTTTAAGGTAATTTTAATAAAATTGTATTGGAATTGACGCATCAAACAGGGTAAACATTTTACCATTGCGTAATGGTAATACATGTACTCATGTGGAGCAGCGGTGGTGGTGAAAAAGAAAACCATCTTCATAGCCCCCGACCCACCGTAATAAAAAACGCAAGCTTTCAACCCTCCTATTTCCCGTTTCTTTATCCATCAGCCAGCACTTGCAAGTACCAAACCAGCGGACATGCATTTCTCTTCGTAGAAAAAGTTATACATAAATGCATAGAGTAAGTCGTTATGATGAAGCATGCTGTATGTAAAGTAAACTTGTAACCGGAAGGCAGGAAATTTTTTCCATTCGAAACTCCTATTTCTAGAGAAAATGCGATCAAGTTCTTAAGTAATCACAATATTACACATTCATTCCATGAAATGATTTTTTTGATAATCTCAATTCTCAAGTGTTTTCTGATGGTGTCGGTGTCACTCGAATTTACCCGGAAAATTCTCGCTTTTATGCAATCTGCAATAAAAATTCATTCAAATTTCCGACGCACCCGCATATTTTGTAGCTACCTATACCCGTATTTATCAGTATCACATCATCAACCGAAACAAATCGAATGAAGAAACTCGTCAATTTCGATACGATACGGGTGCATCTGCCTTCCAGAAATTTACTCAAGAACATTGAGACATATACTTAGTTTGCCATGGTTAAATGTACCTTCAATTATCACATACCTCGTTCCCATATAATATAAATTTAATGCAAATATAAATGAAGATCAGGAAGGAGCAGGACATTATTTTGCGTATTTTTCTTACCCTCATGATGATGATAAGACCAGGAAAGCTTAATTTGGTAAATATTTTCAACGACAAGACAGCAACAAGCAAGGCAAAAAACAAACGCGTGTTTCCTCCCTCTTTAGGAAAACTTGCACTTTATTCAAATGATGAAAATTTGCATTTGGGCACATGTTCTCTTCTTGCGTTGCGCTACATGCATACCGTTCTTTGCGTATGGAATGGAGGATATAATGATGTGGGCCTACTAGTGAAAATGGGCCGATTTAAAATCTCCCTTGCCTTCTAACACACATGCATTATTTATGACGGTGGACATGCATAAATTCTTTGTTGGTGGAAGGATTTTTTTTTTCTTTTTGCTGACGTCAAAAAGTAAGGAAAGACAAATAAATAAATAGATACGCAAAATCACTATTACTTACTTCGCAATACGTAGAAATGAAAGGATTGATATTTGATGGTGAGTGAAAATTACAAAGAAATATATATAGGTATTTATATATACATATTCCTATAAGGTTGCTTGCTCTCTCGGTCCACAGTCCGCACAGGTAATACCTGAATGCGTGGCAGACATCACATCAGCAACGAGAAAGGAGCAACAGGTTTGTTTTGTTATTATTACATTTTCTAACGTTGTTTTTTCCCATCTTCATTATCATCATCAACGAAGTCATACCATCATACGGGAAGGTAAGAATTACAGAGCTCGCTCGTGTATGATACTTCTAATGTTGATGATGATGATGATGATGATGATGATGATGATGATGATGATGATGATGATGATGATGATGATGATGATGATGATGATGATGATGATGATGATGCACTTTGAAAGAGACGAAAAACGCAAAGACCCGTACTCTGATGATGATGATGGTGCCCAAAAAATTATTTTAACTAGATACTAGATACCCATATTCCTTCTCTTCGCCGTCGTAGGCTGTACAATTCCTAGGAGATTTTCATCGCTCGGATTTTACGTTATAAAGCAAAGCGACAGCGACAATGATTCACCCTTTCTTCCGTACGAAACTTGTTTTATCTATGAAGACTATGTCAATAATAAAATAGCGTACAAGGGATGGATGCTCGCTTGCTTTGCCTTATAGTTTAGCGAGGAGGCGCTTTTTCATTCACCTGGAAATTCACGGAGGAGCTCATTTAACTCGATGCGAAATATATACACAGACATTGTAGAGTAGATATGGATCCTTTCGAAATGAATCTCGGCAAGAGGTGGTATGTATGAATATATATCGCATCGCTTATTCATCTGGACGCTGCTGCTGCCTGCTGCTTTATACTTGATCATGATCTGATCACCATAACAATGTTAAAGCATAGTATTGGAGGGGGTTGGTTATGGTTACGTTTTGTGAAGTAAAAAAAAACTTGGTCATGTTCTCTGTGCAAACATGGGCATGTCATCATCATATTCCATTGTTTGAATCATTGTCGCTTCCTGGCTGCACAGTTGTCGTACATAATTCACACATAAAATGACTGAAGAAAAAATACATGCATACAGTTTGGGACTGAGAACTCGGCTGTTGGAGTAAAGCTGGAGCTATGAACTATGAAACATACCTATTTATTTAGAGGAATTTTTCTTGTCCTACATTAGATCCCCCAAAAATATATTTATATTACGGCTCTCTGATCTTTGATAAAAATATAATAATATTGTGGATCTATTCTCTATTTGCATTATCATCCACTTTATTCGTATCGCAGCAAAGGTGGAATGTACTAAACTTAGTTGAACAATGGGACATTACTGCATAGCTGGAGGAGTACAGTATTTACCAGTGCCAGTGGAAAAAAAATACTTTTGTTCTGATAACTGGCGATAAGCTAATTTTTTTCATCTGGAATTATTAGCATAATATGTATGCATTATAGCAAATATTTAGGCTATTAAACTGCCCTAGAAATCGAAGGCGTATGCATCATTATTTTTATTGCAGGTTTACTTATTCTTTTTTCTTTAAAAGAATATCGAAAGTGTCTCATGATTAGTCCGCCAATCGAGCTTTAAGCTTTACGTTTTAAGCTCGAAATTAACCAGGTGAAGGTAGTATGGATTCCTATCCAAATCCAGTCGTTTTTTAGAGGAGAGGGTTGCTTTTCGCTGTAAAACTACAGACAACATTATCGCGTTTGACGTGAGCAAAGTACTGAGCTGAGCTGACGATTTTTTTTTGCCTGAGCTGTCGTCTGCATCAGCGCTAGCTCTATAGCGCTGCGCATTAATAATTTCATATTGAGCTCTGCGATGGTGGGCTTTTGATTCCCCTATTTGTGCAAAGCAAAGCGAAAAAAAATGATGCAGACGAGCTAGAGAGAGGGGGTTGGACTAACTGTTAGCCTTGGCCATGAATTCCTACCTGTTCGCTGCTTCACATAATATCATCCTTGGCAGTGGAGTAGTGGACGGAGTAGCAGGATCTCCAACATGAGATCATCTAATACCTCTTCTCCTTCTCGCTCCTTTACTTTCTTCTTCTCCATTCTTGGCTTTGGTTTTAAGTTTGGTCTTACAGAACTACATACTTGAAAGCATGTACGGGGATGATGATAATGATGATGATATGATAAAAGTGAGATAATACTACAAGAAGACGACTTTATAGAAGCATTTTTATATCTCGATCTCTGCTCTGCCTTCTCCAAAGAAAAATTTTAAGGAGAACCAAGTCCATTTTCATTTCATACCTTTCAATTGAAAGCAACCATCAAGAGACTCAAGATATGCATTCTACTAACATCACTGTTATTATTGCTCGCTCGGGAAAAAAATGTATTATTGTCCATAGTCCATCCATACCAGTGCCAGTGCCAGTACCAGAACGAAGACCAGATGAAATTCAATTCAATTCATGTATGTATATTATTATATGCACAAGCAACAAGCACAGTTTCATTTCATGAACCTCAGATTCAGATGGGAATAGAAGGTACACGTATTATATTATTATGGTGCTGACACTGGTACTGGCACTGGTACTCTGAGGCATTCGAAACAGAGATAGAAACCTCACTCACTCACTTAATTGTCGGGAGAGAGAACGACGAGAGAGAGAAAAAGGGAAAAAATTGTTTGGCAGGGAACAGGATTAGTTGTATATTATATTGAGGCAGAAATGGAATAGTAGATAAGCCCTATTCACTGCTGCTCCGAACTTACTTACTTACCCTTTTGTATTGTTGCATTGGACCATCCGTGATATGATGAGGCAGGAGTAGGAGGAACGGTGGTCGTAGTGGTGCTGGTGAGGTAAGGCCTGCGACGAGTTTTAGCTACCTTCTGGTTAGAACCGTTTTCTTACACAGAAACATAGAAACCTGCGAGGAGGAGAGACATACGAACGTTTGTGCCTTCCATGAAAAAAATATATAATACTTTTTTTTGGAAGCTACACCTTCGCTCGAGAAAATTTCAATCAATGACTTAAGCCATTCAAATTGTACTTGTTTGAGTGAATAATATTTTTTTATTGGAATTTTTTGTGTTTTCTAAGAAGTAAATTATAATCTGGACATTGCATTGGATTGAATTGAGTGGTGAATGAGGATTGTAGTAGGATTATTGATTTACCTGAGAAAATCAGAATGTCCACTTTGTGCGAAAAGGAAAAGAATTACTTTTACGTGATTACTCAGAAACGAAAGCATGTTGATTGCTTCTCCCTCCAATAAGTAGTTGTTGGGTCTTAGTATTAGACGGACAGGGTGCCTAAGCTGTGTTTTCTTACGTTAAGTTCTCCCTGGATTATAATTTTAAGAGACATTCTTCTTTAAATTATTTTTTTCTTGTGTGTGGATATTTTTTTTTGTTTCATTGGACTCCAGACTAGGAGTGAAGTGCTACAATTTCTAAAGAAGTTCAGTTTGGGAAAATATATAATTGAGATAGGTACTCTACTTTGTAAAACTGTTTTGAAGCTGTGAAGACTTCAAAATGCCGAAAATCTTTTTGATTAAGAATCGGTTGCTCCAGCAGCAGCAGCGCTTGCTGGAAACAACCAAGCAACCAGGAGGTGATATTGATGATGGTGAAATTGATTCGGGGAGTCACACTGGGTGCAAGTCAGCTTCTCCTGTGCAGCCCACGGCTCATAGATACACAGATGATTATATTAAAAAGTTAATTAAGCCGAAACGACTAGACTCGTTGGATATAGGGAAAGCAAGGAGAGGAGAAATTGATTTGGATCAGGACAGTTCTGATGAGCCTCTTGAATTGGTCGTCCCTAAAGGTAAGAGAAGTTTTGACAGTTTTCCCTCTTTTGTGTGCTCCTTTCTTTAGGCAGAATCCACATCTTCCAAAGAAATCGTTGTCATTTGCACTTGTTTTCGCCCCTGTCTGCAGTAATTACTACCACAGGTAGTGGTGGTAGTAGGTAGCCCATTTAAACTCGCTTCCTGTTCAGACAGGTAACATGACGTATGTCCCTGAACTTCCCATACGATAATTCATGATAGACATTTGCCTTGAACTTCTTGCAAAAAATAAACTGAGCAAAAATGATGATTAATGCCGATTTATATATTTTGGCTTTCACTTCGCACCTTCTTTTCACGTCAACAGATACCGATAATCACTTCCCTTGTTTTTCCTCAGAAATCCGCAAAATCTGAAAAATACCCCCAAAAGCTCCAAGATATACGTCATAGACATCTGGAAAACTGGAAGCGTAAATGAAAAAAAAATTTCGTTGATGACGCTGAAATAAAAAGGAAATGATAATCGGT
>JAHZNI010001579.1:0-10705 GCA_027744415.1 Seira ritae | reverse complement strand
ACTACTTAGCCATGTCTGCCGCTTTCCCAGGCTACCTCCTCCTCCTCTACTACCCCTTCGTTGACGAATCCCCCCGTTGGCAAATATCCGTTGGGAAGATCTCCCTAGCTCGAAAGACGATCGTAAAAATTGCGAAGAGAAACGGAACTTATGAGCAGCAGGACTGGGAGGAAATCGACCGAATGATTGAAGACCTGTCCCAGAAGCAGAAGAAAGAGGCTAAAGATATCAAGCTCAATGTCCTTTCCCTCTTCTCCAGGTTTAATCTGGCGAAAATATTTTTCCTTTTGGCCATTACAAGGACAACAGTGTCCCTCCTCTATCATGGCATCAGTTTGAATACCTTGAGGATGGCTGGGAATAAATTTATAAATTATTTCCTCATGTCTCTCGTGGAGGGACCGGGGGCGTGGCTGGGAGGGAAGTTGATTGATATTACGGGGAGGAGGTGGACAAAAGCTGGATTTTTATTGTTAACGGGGGTCGTCTGTGTATTGAGCGCTATTGCTGTGACGTACTCCACTTCTGCTATTTATTCACTTGTGGGGACGCTACTGATTAAGCTGGGGATGACGGTATCGTCACTGGTTGCTTATCTTCAGGGGACGGAGTTACTACCGACGAAGTTGAGATCTACTGGCAATGGATTGTGCTACGCTGGTTTCAAGGATACTTGGAAGTTTAGGACCCTACATCGTCTACGCGGTGAGCCTGCAGTTTAAATGCTTTTCATTCTGAGTCGCGCCCTAGACTTTAATTGTTTCGCTTTTTCTCATAGGGAACATATCACGTCTCCTTCCCCTACCTTTTACTCGGCCTATGCTGCCTCATAGGTTGTGTCTCATCCGCCTTTTTACCTGAGACGTTCAAACAACCTCTGCCGGAAACTATTGAGGATGCAGATAAATTTGGCAAGAATCATAAGTTTTGGAGTTACCTTCCAGATTCACACGAAGAGAAGAAGGAGGATAGTGTGAAATTAAATAAGCTTTAACTAAAATTAATATATTTTTAAATTAGTTGCCGAGTTAATTTTAGTTAATCACGCCACCTAATATTGTTCTACATAGTTTTTCAAAGCCCTTATACCCAAATATGTTTAATTTAATTTGCTCAAGAAATTAAATTCATATATGATCTTGAAATTAAAAGGTAATGCAAAGGTAACATTACCATTGATATCTAAACTGTGCGAACATAAAACATGTAGTATAACAAAATACCTCAATTATGTATCAGAATGCATTTTGAACGTTAAATAGTCAACTACTTGAGTTCTTTATTCCTAGGTACTGCTTTTCATGTTAGAAACTGATTAAAATTACTCTAAAAATTCCGCTTCAAGTATTTAAAGGATTTAAGAAGTGTTTTTAAACGTTAAATAGTCAACTACTTGAGTTCTTTATTCCTAGGTACTGCTTTTCATGTTAGAAACTGATTAAAATTACTCTAAAAATTCCGCTTCAAGTATTTAAAGGATTTAAGAAGTGACAGACCTATGGTAATGCAAAGTTAAGACGCTCACAATCACTCACTGAGTCCTTTTCAAAAGAACCAGATATGCTCTATGTTCTCTCAGCTCAAGGCCAAAGCGATTAATGCGACATTATTGCTAGTTTAGCGGAAATTTTCAAACAAAATTGGTAGTTTCTGTTTTAGAAGCTATATGTTCACAGATCGTTTGTTCTTCCTGCCCCCGACCCTAACCAAAAATGAAATAAAATTTTAAGTATTACTCAAATTCGGGGTTTAACATCCAAATAAATATGACATGAGTTCTGGTAGTTTTAGTTGATGGTGATATTTAAACATTCAATTGTATCTAGCATAAAAAATTTACCTTCACTCTAACAGTTTACTATTGTGCTTCGGAGAACATCCTCTTAATTCTGCAAAAATAATTTTGGGAAGTTTCCTTCAGTTCTAAAATTTTTGAAGAGAGTTTTAAAAGATAGTTTGAAAGGTTTGAGGGCTGAGTTGCTGAGTACAAACTTGAACAAAAAGGAGATTTCTAACAGTTCATTAATTTATGTACATATAAGATTAATATCAGCGATTTGTTAGGAAGTGCTTAACGATGCATTTCCTCTTTCTAATTAAATTTCTCGATAGCCTTAAGGGCATTAAGAGAGTCGGAGGTAATACCATGGAATCCATAGAAAGATTCCTGAACCTATTCAAAAAATGGCACCCCCTGCGTCTCCAGCCACCCTACGAAGTAACAACTTTCGGGTTCTCACCAAACCCCAAATATCAATCGCACTGGAAAATACATTCGTTTTTCGTGACACTACTACTGATTCACTATATCACCAGAATGGTACTTGAGTTCGACAAAGGGATTTACCTCATTGCTCCATCCTTAACAGCTTTAAATATTTTGGGGACTACACTCGTCTTCATATGGATCAACTTCAGCAAGCAAAAGGAAATTCTGCTCTTGTTGAATGAAATACTGACAACAACGGGGAGAGATTACTCTTGGAACAAGTTACCAAAAAATCAACACGAAAAGTTTGTGGGGTTTTTCATAAACTCCTTGGGAACTCTGCTCTTCTCTGAATGCATTTTATCAGTACCACTTTCGTCGATACTCAAACCTGAAAATCCTTGGGGCGGGGCTGTATACATCTACAGGGCTTTTAACTCAGTATCCCAAACGATAACTACGTCCCCTATTGTTTCTCTTCTGATTGAAGCTGCTAGAGTTGCAACGTCATACGCGTATATAGTACTAACCGTTATGCCGATAAGCCTTTTTATGTATGTCAGTATTTCAATCAATGTTTTCCTGCCCACATATGGCCTTGTTTTAAGGCTGGAACGTTTCTTAAGGTAAGACATGTTACTAATTTGGCTACATTCGCTGACGCCTGAAGCACTTCAATTCAGTTTTGTGCTTATATGGATATATTTTCTCTGAGCAGAGATGTACGTAAGCCCAGGGTTTTAACAAAGGATGTGTGTGGGTAAAAACGGTTTAATGCACCAATCCCCCTGTTTTTACCCACTGTCCATTACTATAGATGGTTTTAACCCAGAGTTTTAATAATGGGTGGGCGGGTGGTTAACAACAGTTTAATACGTTTTAACCCACCATTTATTCCCGCGCATGTGTACCCGCAGTCCATCTCTGTCTCTGAGTCGTAAATTTTGCTTGGGTCAAATTCAATCTAATTCAGAGACGGCCGTGGGTAAAATATGTTGATTTGACCAACCGTTCTAATACGTATTAAAACACCCGGTTTCATCATTCAAGATTTCTTTTTTGTACTGAATTGAAACCAACGGCCATTATTTACTTGTAATGGTAAAATATACTATAGCCACGTTTTGTCCACCAGGTTTGGATAAAAATGGGTAAATCCGTTTTTACCTACCCACCCACTAGTTTCTAAAACCCTGGGTTTTATCAATCTCTGATCTAGTATGTAAAGTTAGTCGTCGTTTTTGGATGTATTTGAATGAATTAGAGCAATATATTTAGTTCGACTCGAATTTAACTTCTTTGTGAATGTTTGAAACACTTTTTAGGCAAACAAAGGACACTGCTTGCTTCAACCAAACAGTAAATGCGATTTTGGGATACAGGAAGATTCAAATTCTCTGCATTATTTACAACAGCCTTCATCAGAGAGTCCTCATGCCGGCATACTTTATCTTGTTGATGAACATGCTAACCGTTTGCACTTACGTGGTTCTTGCCTCCGCTGCAACTCAAAGGCTGGAAGTCGTTACTTTTGTGATGTTTGGAGGCGCGAGCGTCATAGCATTTCTGGGAATCATCTTCTGCCTTCATTTCCCGTCAAACGTTTACTCAAAAAGCTGTAGTATCTTAAGGTCAAGGGTATACTCATTGGCTCCTGCTTCAAGAACTGCTGCTGGTGGTAGTTACCTTTTCAAAAGATTTAACATGACATATGGTAGACATGCATTGCTTCGGAGGTACTGGAGTAGCCTTAGCCCTGTCAAAATTGCCTTTGCTTCAAATAATTTTATTGAGAGTTTGACGCCGCTCAATCTCATCCAATTTTGCATAAATAATATTGCTACGCTGTTTCTGCTTGATCTAGCGAAATAGAAAATAATTACAACGTATATACTTTACTTGATGTTGAATCGATGAGGCTGATGAATATTTACATACTTAGCCAATGTGTTTACCCAAGTGAATAAGACAATAGGGTGGGAAGACAGGAAAGTATCCCACCCTGAAATCGGACATTTAGTATTTGAGGATAGGGAAAGCAATCTTACTAATGCATCACAAGATGGGTGCTTCCTACCTATATACCACCCAAGAAATTTCAGTTGTGCAGCCACTGAATAAATGTGCTAAGAATTTTTTATCTTACGCGTCAAAGTATTTTTCTGAACCTGGACGAATCATAGTCGCTAAATATTAAAAGCATCACGCAAACAGAACCTTCGGAAGATAAAAAGAAGTGGGAAGGACGAAGTTAAACAGTTCTGTCAATTTTATATTTACATTCAATATATAATTATTTTATGAAATTTCGGACTAACAGAATTTTATCAGTTTATTTCACAAAACGCGTTGGACAAGTGACATTCGTTGGTTTACTGCGTCGGAGAATGATTATGTAGGAGTGCTGCTCTGCATATATAAATGAAGGGGTAGTATAGTATACCACGAATATGAAAAGAACAATGGAAAACTTTAAAAGCTTCAAGGACGACGTAGGAGTAAAATCACAAATTACTGCAATTAAATAGTCCAAGCGTTGTAGCTGCTGATTACACGGTTTGCTGTCGAGAAGCTTTTAAAATTTTAAAAAGGCTCAATGGAATACTACCGTGGAAGCAATCTACCAATAGATGCATGTCAAAATTGCCACTCGAAGGTCTACTTTTACTCTGTAGCAATGCATAGATACCAACTGGCAATAAAAAATTAATCCATCAAAATCAGGTACTAAAGTATTTTAACAATGGATGTGGGAAAAGTTTTCGACTTCAAATGGGATTGATTTATATCAGGAGTTATTGTCTCTAATCACGTATATGCTTTGCAAAACAAATAGTTTAGAACAAAGTTTGATTTGCCTCGTTTAATCTTCTTGACAGCCAATCACAATTCAAACTAACATTTTATTTAAGCCAAATGTAAAACAGTAAAGGCTGTAGAGACTATGCAGTATGCATGACTGGAAAAGTACAAACTGCGATGTTATATAACTTACCTACGTAACCTTATTTCGCTTAGCAAATCCTTTCGCAAAATCGTCAAAGAAGGCTGAATTCTTTCAGGATATATATAAGGGTTTGCATGTGGCCCACTTTGCATATGAATTTCGAGAACACCCATTGAGTTCTTTCGTTATAATTTTGGGAAATCTCCAGATACTTTAGAGAAATGAAACTTTTACAAACCGGTTCCAAACGCATTGCAAACATTATACCCATAGGAATTTGAATTTGAAAAAGTCTACTTAATACAGCAGTGGCCATCCTTTCAAAAATTTTAATTATCTGCTCTTTCCTCAAGTCATATCCAAACTTGTGAGGAAACTATAAATAAATTTTGGGAATCCTTTCGACTATCCCAAAATTCAATGGAAATTATCATGGAATGTGTAGAAAAGTACTTAGAACTGTTTCGAAAATGGCATCCCTTGTGTCTCCATCCGCCATACAAAGTGGCCCGAGACGGGTTTTCGCCAATCCTTAAGTTTCACTCTGACTGGAAGACGCATTCGTTTTTCCTCACTCTGCTAATCTTAAGCTCCATTGTGAGGATAGTGTTTGAGTTTGAGAAAGGACTTTATCTCGTCGCCCCACTCATAACCGCTTTAAATATTTTCTCAGCATCACTTGTTTTCATATGGGTAAATTTCATAGCGCAAAAGGAAATTTGCCTCTTGCTAAATGAAATATTATTCAAATTTGGCAAACACTGTTCAACCAGAAAAGTACAGAAAATGCAGTATGGAAAGTTTGTAATTTTATTTATTAATGCGCTAGGAATTCTGGTATTTTCTGAAGGCTTTTTCTTTGTGCCATTTTTGTCGACAGTCAAACCAGAAAATCCCTGGGGTTGTGCGGTATACGTGAATAGAATGTTTAATTTAGTGATGGAAATAACCACAAATAATTTTGTTGCTTCTCTGCTAATTAAAGTTATAAAGGTTGCAACGTCATATGCATTTGCAATGGCTGGCGCCATGTCCGTCGGCCAGTTTATGTTTGTTACCGTCTCAATCAATGTCTTTCTGCCTGCGTATGGAATTGTGTTGAGGCTGGAACACTTTTTCAGGTACTACAATGCTTACATACGTGATTTGGATGAGCCAACTTTTTTTTCTCGTGGTCCAAATTGAAATAAATTGAGTTGGCATAAATTTTGGTTGACTTGCCAGAAAGTTTACTTGGCATAATAATTTTGAATTCATTTCTATTGATACTAGATGATTTAAGCCGTTAAAATTTTTTAAATCTATAACGTATTTTTTGATCTAAAATGAGGCATTTAAATGAGCATTTGTTTCCTTACACAGTTTTGGGATAGCTAAAAAATTTAGCGGAACTTTTTTGAGTTCTGTTAAGTCAACCAGAATTTATGTCAACTAATACTCTTTCGTTCATATCTCCTTACATTTCCATCTATGTAATTCAATTAAAATCTCTTGTTTCGACTACCGTTTGTTTGCAGGCATGTAAAGGACGTCATATCAGTTAACCAAGCAATACGTGCTATCCGTGGATACAAAAAGATTCAAATTCTCTGCATTGTCTACAACACTCTTCATCAGAGAGTCCTCATGCCGACGTACTTTATCCTGTTGATGAATGCTTTAACCGTCAGCACATACGTGGTCCTTGTCTCCGCTGCAACTCGAAAATTGCAGATCTTTGATTTCGTAATGTTTGGAGGAGCAAGTGCAATAGCATTCCTGGGAATCACAATTTGCCTAGAATTTCCAAAAAGGGTTTGCTCGAAAAGTTGTATCATCTTGAGATCAAGTTTGTTCTCCATTGTTCCTGTTTCGGGATCTAGAAATGCTGCTGGATCTAGTGATCTTTACAAAAGATTTAACATGACGTATGGCAGATATGCATTGCTTCGGAGGTACTGGGCTAGTCTTGGTCCTGTGAAAATCGCATTTGCGTCAGATAATTTTATTGAGAGTTTGACACCCCTCAATCTCATTCAATTTTGTATCAATAATATTGCATCTCTCTTTTTGCTTGATCTCCGCATGTATGATTAGAAAGGATAGACGCCTCAAGGGAACTGTCCTAAGGTAAATTAACTTCTGTTCTGAAATTAAATGAGTCAGTTCTGAAGTATAATAAGTATTTATCCGGCACATATTTTCGATAGCCTTCATTTTTCATTTCGGATACAATTACTTACAAAACAAGTAAACAGTTTTGATGTTTTGGGATAGATATTGTGTTGAAGTAATAATATGATAGTATTAACATATATGAATGATAGTACCTATAATTAATATGATAGTATTATGACATAGGAAGGAAAGGAGGTGGATAAGAAAGACCGTTCTCGAATATATCTATTTAAAGTACAGCCCCTACCATATTTATTTGCCAAAATGTAAAAATCCCCACATTCGCCAGTTTATAAACTCTGATTCTAATAATTCGTTATTATTTGCACTGGAACTATCTGGGAGCAATATATTTGCTCATTGAATTATAGTAGAGTAATTGTTTCCATTTGAGAGTTTCTCTTCTCATTTTCCGTTGTTTACTTTCGTGCAAGCATTTGCTGATGAAGATATTGATTAAATAGAGTTTCAAAATAAAGTCATTATTTATTTAGGGACTGTTGAAGTATTACGTCACGCCAAAATCGGGATTTTCAAGACCCCTCCACCCTCATGTCACACTCTTATACATTGTAGGATAGGCATTGCAGGATAGGGATATCACACTAGACCATGACCCCCCACCCCCTACCAGAGTGTGACGTGACGTAATACTTGAACAGTCCCTTACCCGGAACATATGTATATATATTATCATGTGCTCCATGAATCAGTACACCAATATTAAAAACATTAATTATTTCCAGCAAGCCATTACTAACAAAATTAACGGTTTCAGTTGGAAGCATTTGTTGACAATTCGTTGCAACCCACATTAGTACACAAATGCAATTAAAAATTTTAGTCTTGCTCAAATCCATAGTTTTATCTCCAGCTGCCTGACATAAAAAACCCCACAAGCGGCAACTTCTTGAGAATCAGAATTGGTTATTTGACCAAGTATATATACGAAAAAAACAGACAAATTAAAATGGAAAATTCATGTAATAAAACAAAATGATTAGGAAGTTCGTTATTCCGTCCAATTTTATTCAGATAAATGTTTGCACAAATAATGCCTGGTTGTCATGACAACATGTTTGGTTAAATTTAGCTTCATAACGCATTCTTCAAAATATTTGTTGCCATTTTTGTATTTAAATTTACAGTTGTAAACCTACTTTTTTCAATAAAACTTGAATAACTTTGCCAGAATTTGTTGCTTTAAGCTGTAATTCAATAGGGTTTGTGCAAAGAGCTCAGCCACTAGTTGTACTAAATTTCAGCTCAATATCTTATTTCTCTCAAGCTAAATCGTTTTCAGCGACCGACTGAAAGACGGACAGCATAGACAAAAACAAGAGAATCAATTCTGATTCTAAAATTAAAAATTAGGTGAGCGAATGTTTTGCAAAAACTTCTTTTTAGAATGAAGCATAGATTTACTTGATACGTTTACTTGGCTTGATTGCACTAAAAAAGATATTTATGACTGCTAGAGAGCGAACTGCGTAGTTAAATTTCCATAGGGTTTGTCAGATATAAATATTTCACTATTGCCGCATTGCTAAGGGCATGGTTACATCTGGCCTAGGGCGTGCGAGGCTAGCAAGACAATATAAAATTTTAAATGCTTAGATCAATTTCGTTCAGAATATTTATAACGTTTCTTTTAGGAAGTTGCTTTGTATCCCTCATTTTAGTTTTAGAAAGTTTCCACCTACATTCGCCAAGACATTCTGCAGGAAAGTAAAGGCTTTTATAATATGCAGGCAGGTCTTCGTAGATCTCATGAAGGGCAGTCCCTCTTTGTCCAAATTTATTGCTTGTTAGTACACTTATCCAAAATTTTAAGGATACGTTTCATTTCCATCATTAAATTTTTCAACCTCCTGGCGTCCATTGCAAGGGTCGATGGGGACATCATGGAATCCATCAAAAGAGTCCTTACGCTATTTCAAAAATGGCATCCTTTGCAGCTCCATCCGCCATACAAAGTGACCCGAGATGGGTTTTCGCCAATCCTTAAGTATCACTCCGACTGGAAGACGCATTCATTTTCCCTCGCTGTACTAATCTTAAGCTTTATTGTTAGAATAGTGCTTGAGTTTGTGGAAGGTATTTATCTCGTCGCGCCTCTCATAACCGCTTTAAATATTTTTTTAGCCTCACTTGTCTTCATATGGGTTAATTTCATTAGCCAAAAGGAAATTTGCCACTTGCTGAATGAAACCTTCAAATTTGGTAAACACTGTTCAACCAGAAAAGTACAGAAAATGCAGTGTGGAAAGTTTGTATTTATATTTATTAATGCGCTAGGAATTCTAATATTTTCTGAAGCGTTTTTCCTTGTGCCATTTTTGTCTACAGTCAAGCCAGAAAATCCCTGGGGTTGTGCGGTATACGTGAATAGAATGTTTAATTTAGTACAGGAAACCACAAGTAACGTAGTTGCTTCTCTGCTAATTAAAGTTGTAAAGGTTGCAACCTCATATGCATATGCAATGGCTAATGCAATGTCGGTTGGTCAGTTGATGTTTGTTACCGTCTCAATCAATGTCTTACTGCCTACATATGGAATAGTGTTGAGGCTGGAACACTTTTTCAGGTACTACAAACTGCAATGCCTCTTGACGTAATTTGGAGGACCTGAACTTTTTTCCACGTGGTTCATAATAAAATTATCAAAATCTTATTTTGGCTACCGATTGTTTACAGGTATGTAAAGGACATCACATCAGTTAACCAAGCGATGCATGCACTCCGTGGATACAGGAAGATTCAATTTCTTTGCATTGTCTACAACACTCTTCATCAGAGGGTCCTCATGCCGACGTATTTTATCCTTTGGATGAATATGTTAACCGTGAGCACATACGTGGTCCTCGCCTCCGCTGCAACACGAAAATTGGAGATCTTTGATTTCGTAATGTTTGGAGCAGCAAGTCTGACAGCATTTCTGGGAATCACACTTTGCCTGGAATTTCCAAAAAGGGTTTACTCAAAAAGTTGCTTTATTTTGAGATCAAATTTGTTCTCCATTGTTCCTGCCTCAGGACCTAGAAATGCTGCTGGATCAAGTGATCTTTACAATAGATTTAAGATGACATATGGCAGACATGCATTGCCTTGGAGGTATTGGGTTAGTCTTTGCCCTGTGAAAATTGCATTTGCATCAGATAATTTTATTGAGAGTTTGACACCCCTCAATCTCATTCAGTTTTGTATTGACAATATTGCATCTCTATTCTTGTTAGACCTCAGCATGTATAGTTAGAAAATAAATTAATGCTAATTGATTTAGTATGCAATATGTTCGTTCGACGTTCAACGGTAGACGCTTCATGAGAAATGTGTCCTAAGGCAGTAAATTAACTTCTGTTCTGAAATTAAATGAGTCAGCTTTGAAATAT
>JAHZNI010001578.1:0-21801 GCA_027744415.1 Seira ritae | reverse complement strand
ATAGGAAATTCCTATGCAGTATATAAATATAATATATAATTTTTATTTTTTATTTCCTCCATTTGTGCCCACGGGCTGATCTTGCCTTTTGGCACGTTTCTCCCCAAGTTGCCCTATTTTTAGTTTGAATCCCTATAATTCCAGTTTCCAGAAAATTAAAGAAGTGTAAAAAGTGAATTTGTCCTTTCTTTATATCTTTCGAGCAGAAAAACTCTTTCTTGGAGGATTTTAGAAACACGATGACATCCCAAAAACTCATACTTCTCGGCGCCATCGTCGCCATTTGCGTTATTCCAGCCGGTATGTTTGTGCATATTGATAATGTACCTGATTTAAATTAACTGATCATCAAACCCTTCACACCTCATAAGAAACAGTTTGATCATTTCCAATTTATCCAATCGCAACAAGAAAATGAGATTTAAGATTTAGGTAATGGAATGTTTTCTACTACCTCTCCCACCCAGTTCGCTATTTTCCATTCCGTAATCACTTCACTCTTTGCATTTCATTGAATACATATACCTAATTATTTTATCCTGTTCAAGAGATTGACTTTGCTCACATCATTTTTTTTCTCACCTTCTGCTCGTTTCTTGTAAAAAGTAAAGATGAACTTTTGAAACAACGACCGACCCTGTCTTTTGATGATAATAATTAAGACAGAAAGCTGAGCTGCAAAGGATTTGATTCACGCAGAATGTAATATTTTGATCATTCATTTTATCGAATGCTTCGTCCACATAAAAAATTGGATCGAACTGGAGTAGGAATAAATACCAGAATCCGTAACTTCTACTATCTTTTAAGTTTGACGAGTAAATGTCAAAGGTGATCGCTTCTTTATCGTATGGACTAGAGTTTGTTTCATTTTTTAAAAAAGAGAACTGGTTCTTTGAAGTATAGTTGCTGTTTAAACAGCAATGCCGAACCTGAGAACACTTTCTTCAACATAGTAAATTTGTTATGAATGCTGAAAAATTTAAACTCTTAATTGTCTCACCCTTTATAATAGAGCATATAAGTAAATGACATACATACACATAAAGGATCGAATTAAAATTACATTTTACAAATACATATGCTAGCTTTTAGAAAGATTGATGCTTGGAAAATGCCATGATAAGTCAAGAAATTTTATTTTTACCAAATTCAAGAATAATGCTGGCATGATTTTCAGTACCAAATTCAATTGCTAAAAACTGAATGATGCGAAGCTACGAAAATAAAGAAGCGATCTATCCATTTCCGCAAAAGAATGCGTAGTTTAAATGTTTTAATCATAAAGTGTAGGCGTATCTAATTACTGATTCAAATGTATGCTAATTAGGCCAAATTAGTTCCAACAATTTGGAAGGAGTAAAGCAAAACATGAAAAATACTAGTCGAGGATTTACCATATATGAGTCTACAATAATATTATCTCATTTTGTGAAGTTCTTTCCATCAAATGCTACATTTGCAACAATCTCAATGACGGGAAAGCGTGTGGCCACGGAACCGACGTGGAGCGAAGTTTCATCAAAGACTGTGACTCCGTCGCAAGTGAAGAGGGCCAACAGGGTCATAAATACACGATGTGCAGGAAAATCACGACTTGGATTGATTTCGATGTGAACAACAGTAAGACCACATTTCTGAATGAAAATGAAATGCTTGGAATTGGAGGCCTTTGAATTAAATCCCTGTTTTTCTGTTATAAAGACACAGCCACGGAGCGCATTGTCAGGAAATGCGGATACCTTTCATCAAAATATGACAATCAGTGCTACTACAGAGGCGGGTTCGGAGGAAGGCAACAAGTGTGCAGTTGCGACCAGGATGAGTGCAATACTGGCTTCTCCTTCCGAGCTAATCATTTACTCATGGGGGCAGCTGGAACAGTCCTTCTCTTAGCTTTTGGAATGCAGCACTAATGCCGCAGATACAATTAGCAGAACAAGACATTATATTATATGATTCATTAGCTTTAGATATTGATTTGAATAATTTGTCCATTCAAGCTTCTTGTTTATATAGTGGCCATAATATATACTTTTAAGACCGTTTTTCAGGGAAGACAGACGACTATAATTTTTTAGACGACGAATTCGGATTTACTTAAAAAATCATTAAAGATTTAGTCCTGATCCTTGGGATGTTGATTTTAATGGTGCTTACCTTTACCGTACTTTTCTTCCTATAGTACTTCCTACTTCTACTTTTTCTGGTCATGAACAAATTTTTAATGTAGCAATATTTATATCCTCGTGCAAGAATATTTTGTCATGAGATGAGGACTAATAAAGTGCCAGTACAAGTTTAAACCATATTGTAAACCATTTTGCTCAGTCGCAATTTCATTTATCTCATCAGAAAAACTGGAGCGCCATATTTCCATGCAATTTAGCAGTACTTTTGATAAGAAATTCGTCTGAGGTATGCATGAAAATACAATAAAATGGAAAGCCGGTAGATATCAGATAGATCCGTCAAAAAATTGATAATTATCAGACCATGTCTTTGAATTGAAATAAATCGGAATACATATAAAGTTTTGAAGCACTTCGACTCACCATTCATTGAAAGTGTTGCTCATTTGATAGGCACATGCAAGTAATTTCCTATGTTCAGTCAGACTTACATAGAACCTCATCATGATCACGATCCTTACATGACTCCATTGAGTAACACAAAACTCTGAAAAGCTTTTGCTATAATTATATTTGCCACCATACTTGGCGTGAATGCATACAGTACGACTGAGCTACGGGTATGAAACACAATAAATCCGTCCAGTCTGATCACAATCACAATAGATAATAAAATGATTTTTTCATTATCTACCTTTTCAATTTTTGGCTACCTGAAAACTGAATGAATGAATTTTCGCTTTCTTTATTGCATCGCTGTGGCCTTGATTGGGTGATTCCAGTCCTCCTTTGTCTTTCAAAGTACGGCGACTTTCACTAGGTTACCCTCTTTTCTTTTATCTCCAAATGATTGTGAAAACGTTATATATATACTTATCTCATCAGCGCTAATGTAACAAGATGAAATGAAGTAAGTTCCGTTTCAATAAGAAGTAGGAAGTAGAGTAGATGTAGGCTATTTTCTGTAAACTTTCTTGGAATTAAAGCATAAGCAGCGGAGAAAAATACGATGAGATCCAGGCAAGGAAGTGTCCGACGATGAGGAGACGAAGTCTGCAAGATACATCTCAAATAAGTCAATAGATGGTTCACTCGCGCTTTGGATCTGTGGTCAAATTTCCCGTTCCCAGTCTATGATGTGAACATTTGACGAAAGACTTCATGCATGATAGAGTCAAAAGTCGCTTCCTAAAATTCCTTCCCTCTTTCCCTACTGTTAGGAAGGGCTGAAAAATGATAGCATTGTTCAAAGTGAAAACTTGGAGGAAGAAAATATCTTTTCAGTCGAGTTCCAGTACCAAGTATGCAACTTGATAAGAACATTTGCCTTGCTTGAGATCACAAAAATCATTAACTTCACAATTTACATCTACGAATGTTATAGGAATCAAGGGGAATTAGCCAGCTTGTCTGGGAACAATAATTACATCAAAACTAAAGAAGATTGGGCGGAAGGATTACCTGTACGAATTTTTTCTCAGCGACAAAATATCAAAAGAGTTTAATTTTCTCAATCTAACTATCAAATCTAAAATGGTAAATTAAATTTTAAAGGACAGAATTTACGAAGCCGTATTTTCCTCCTTGTCTGGGCGCGATTTGCTATCATGTCGTCTCGTGTGTTGCAACTGGGAATCCATTGCAACCCCACTGATAACTCAGAAATGCTGTTTGACATACAAGGGACGTCCTCGCTTCATCATCTCGTGGGTTGCGGATAAAGTCACTCGTCCCAAGAGCCCTGCTACTCGTTTTTTGAAGACATGCATTCAAAATCCCAATTTAGCACTGGGATGGACGGAGCTGCGCATACGCGATCTCATGCCCAAATCAAGTCGAAAGTTGGTCTACTCTCTTCTATCGCCACAAAAGAATCCCTCAATAAATTTGAGCAATATTACGAAGCTGCACGTGAGCGACTCAATGTACAGATTCCAGCGGATACACTCATATTTCGCTCTGATGCCCAACCTGAGTCAATTCTCTGACATGAATACATGTTATCTACTGGATTGGTCGATTTGCTGCAAAACATTTCCCGAAATCCAGGAGGCAATTCTGAAACCTTTTCTTGGGATTTCATGTCCAGTAAAGAATCTGCAGCTAAGGAGGGATGACGCTGGCTTTAAAACTCTCTTCCTCATGAAGATTCTGGGTTGCGTTTGCAACACCCTTGAAACATTCGACTTGTCCATAGACACTTTCGACTTTCCATTCCCCATGGCTCTTATTGACAGAATGGATTACGCGTCGCTGGTAGGAGTCCTCCTCAGCGCTAATGTATCGACTCTAAAAGAAATCAGGTTCCAATGGGTTGGTCACTTGACGTATCACTTTTACGACGATTTGCTTCGCTGTCTTGGAGTTATGTCGTGGTCGACCACTCCCTGGACTCTGAGGAAAGTTGACTTCTATTTTGATTGGTTGTTCCTGGGGAATCCAGATTTTCAGACAATTTTGGTACCATTCATTCAGAGACTAGAGTGTTTGGAAGAGTTAAAAATAAGAAATATCGTCCTTCAACCAGAATGGGCAGAAGTTTTGGAAAGAGTAATGCCTAACAACTACCACACAAGAGAGCCCAAACCAGCCGTCGAGTTTGGAGTGGTTTTGAGTGACAACGCAAATCTAACAACTGGTCAAACAAATGTGAACGTTATAGCGAGCATGGCGTATTTACGACATTCACTGAAAACTATTAGAGTGGCCATTACTTCCGAACATACTGACGAGCTCAAGAAGCTTATTCCGATAGGAGAGGATGGTGCCGAGTTTGCGGGAACTACGGAGCTTTATGTTCAAAAAACGGACTGGAGGCCACATATGCGCTTCATTACATTCAATATTGATAAAATTTGTGAAACCTTTAGAAACTTGACAGTTTTCGTTATTGCGGATGGAGATAAGCTGCATTACATGCGGGGTTTAAGGAAGGGCAAGCAGTGGCATCGCATGTCTAATGCTCACATTTGGGACGACGATTTGCAACTCATACTGAGAACTCTGGTGAGACTAAAAACTCTTCGTTTGAGGTGTCGGTTAGTTTACCTGACAGATACCGGAACCACCGGCCTATCCAAACTGGCGATAGCAGAAATGAAAAAGAGTAACAACTTTCATGACATTCCTGATCCAGAGACTAATGCAAGAGGTCTTTCATTTTCCAATTTGGCAGGTATGCAAAAGTTAAATATGCTTTAACCTCAAGGAAAATACGAAATTTAAATTACTGAAACATCATTTTAACTTCCATTTTAAGATCTACAAGAGCTTGTCCTCCAAGGATTAAATAAGACCGTAACTGACATCACTCTATATCACGGATTGAGGGGAATGGAAAACCTAAAGAATATCGAATTGTCTGGAGCTTCTGAGTTTTCATCGCAAGCCAAGAAATGGCTAAAGACGACGTATCCTGAATGTGCAGTGACGCTCATATGAAAAATGTCAAAATTAAATGTGTAGATTGAATTTACTTGCATTCCAAATTCCTGGTTTTCATCAGTGATTAAAAACTATTCGTTCCCGGAAAATTGTTGGATTTTTGGTTACCGTGCTTGGATTTCTAAAAAGTACAATCATAGTTCAAATACCTATCGAAATATAAATATGCACACTCGAAAATATAAACTTAATCCGGCATTGCTACATTTGAATTCATGTAAGGTGTAAAACAAGTAACTCTGTATGTCTCAATTACAAGCCTTCAAGTCAAGTAAGTAGTCAAGTGGAATTATTATGCATCATGTTGTTCATGCAGTTTGCTGTTATACGATTTTTATCATGCATCGCCAGCACCGGGGTAAGCTGATTCAACGCACCTTTTGTGTAAAATTGCAACACTCAGCCGTCACAGATTAACACATGATAATCTACCATCATAATGGAATATCAAACGTGGAATCATATCTATCACTAGTGAGTCTCGAGGTCACTAGGATGAATTATTTTTTCAATCTAATGTTTAGCATTGCGTCAAAAAGGAAATAAAAATGGAAGGGCTGTGGAAGGTTCGGTACATTTCACTTCTTACCGCGGCAAGTTTTGTAATCTGGTTTCTCGTTGGGACTGGACAAGGCTCGGAAGAAGAAGTCTGTAATCGCTTAATAACTGAAGACTGTGCCTCACATAAGGTAAATACATATTTAATTATTAATCGATCCAAGTTGATGAGATTTTCACCAACTAGTACAGAATATCATTTGAAAAAAGATTCTAGCAAGAAGTCATTATAGAGCCGCTGTGGTAGAATATAAGCCCATTCCAATCCAGAATCAAACTCCAAAGGAGGCGGTATTAACAAATGTAAGGAAATATGTGGAACTCATAGGAAATGCAAGTGCTCAGGTAGTGGTGATAGTAGTAGCTTAACCCAATTTTTCAAAAATGATACGAATTTGAGACATTGTTGGGAAACTAAAAATGAAAATTTTAGAATGCTGACATAATAGTGTTTCCTGAATGTGGAATAACGACACTTGATCTGCCGTCGCAGAGGCTGGAAGGACGAGAGTATTTTGTACAATTACCCTCCATTGGGGATAATCCCTGTGATAGTAATGAAAACTCGAGAAAAGCTTCTGAAGAAGAATATCAGGTAAAGAAGATTTTGAAATTAATGCTGTTAAAAACACTCTGTCCATGTACTTGATCCTTAATGATGGATGACCTTGACCTTTGAACTAGATTTTAAAAGAGCTATCATGTGCAGCAAAATCAAATCAAATATACACCGTGGTAAACCTAGGAGAGTATGAAATCTGCGACAAAGAAGTTGACTCACAATGCCCCAGTGATGGAGCATACCAGTACAATACAAACGTAGTTTTTGATAGACGCGGAACTTTCGTGGGAAGGTATACAGACACAAATTACCTAGTTATATAAATATTGCACAAGTAAATTAAATTAAGAATTCTTAAACACATGCGCACGAATAAACGATGTCCTCCTCGTATAGGTACCGGAAATACCATCTATACTTTGAGCCATTGTTTGACTATCCTCCCTTGGAATACGTGACATTTGTAACAGACTTTGGAGTAGAATTCGGCATGTTCATTTGTTTCGACATTTTATTTTCTCACCCTGCAGTGGAGCTGGTAGCATCAAAAGGCATTAAAAACTTTATTTTTTCATTGGCGTGGATTGATGAGCTTCCTTTTCTCACCGCAGTACAATCCCAGTCTTTATGGGCTCAAAGCAACAATGCGAATTTACTTGCTTCTGGATATCATCAACCAGAAAGAGGCAAAATGGGTTCGGGAATATTTTCCGGGAGGAACAGGGCAAATTATATTTTTGACGCTGCATCAGGAACTAAGATTATCGTTGATGATGTTCCTTTAAGCCCAGAACCCGACCTTGTGGAATCTAAATCAGAGTGCTCAAGCGAAGATTTTGAAAGAAAAGGTAATTCAGTAGATTCAAAGTCAGACACGACACGTCACTTTTGGCTCCGTGAGGATCTCTCAAACTGTTCTCATAAATCAATCGACCCAAACATGAACAAGGAATCATTATGTCATTACGATGGATTCTGCTGTGAAATCGAATACGATCTAATTTCTACAACATATTCGGGAAACTTAAAGCTACTCGTTTTCGATGGGAGACGAACTGTGGCAGCGAAACAAGATTGGTTTGACTGGCAAGTTTGCGGGATCTTACACTGTTTAAATGAAACGATTGAGTCATGCACGGAAATGAATCCCCGAACGGATACGCTCCATCTGAACACTTTGAATTCTACTCATCCAAAGTTTCAAATGGTAAGAATTCATGCAAGGCCCCTTAAGTTAGAGTACAGGCAGAATGGAGCTTCGCAGCCTGCTTTAAGTTTATTAGACACACATTTCAAATTGATTCTATCGTCATACTTTCATGTTGAACAATGGGTAGATGAGCAAAATAATGAGCAAGTGGTGAGTGCAAAAAGTAAAGATAATTGTGAATTGGAGAAAGTTAACGTAAAAACAATTGCACTAATTCAGCGAGTATATAGCGGTCGAATATAAGATATGGTACTATTAAAACCGACGGAAATGGCTACGACCGGAAATGAAAATGAGACATGATAACATTGATTCGTGTTAGTAGATATAGACAAATATTTTTTATTAAAATAAAACGTCAACTTACATTACTAAAATCGTCACAATTCCACGATGTCACCGAGGACTAAATCATTACCGATATTATTACTCCGTTGTACATTACGATCTTGATCAGCATTCGTTTCATCATCGTTATCATCCTGGTCGGACTCATTGTCACTTAACGTTACGGATGTCAGAGCGACTGAAAGACCGTGGAGCTCCTTCGTTTTGTCTTCCTCCAGAATTTCAAAAGTTACATCTTCTTCAAGGTCCCGTAACCACAAAGGGGAAGTTAAGAGTTGCGCTTTGAAGTGAGTCGCTTTGGCGTAGCATTTTCCATCACAAAATGACTGCAAATGAAGCAAATTAAAATATTTAATTTACGCAATCACGATTGGAGTTGTAGATGACAAAGCTTACTTAAGCTGAGTATCCGTATTGACAATTTGTAATCTATGTTGGCGTCAAAAACTGGTTTACCTTTCTCTCTGTGATATCGTAAACTTTGTGACCCCGGATGGTGTATGTCTGCTTAGGAATAGAACTTAAATCCACCCGATTATCGCAAAGAACCCATCCACACAGCTCCGACAACTTCCTTTCTTCTATGACATCTTCCATGTGCTGCCTGGATATTCTGATTGCCTGTAAAACAATTAATTATTGAAAATTCAAATGAATGGAATGTTGCATTTTACACTTCACAAATTATGCTCCTAACCTAACTCCTGGAACATGAAAGTAACTCCTTTTGAAACGAACATCTTACATTTTCTAACAGGTACTCCTTCTCCACATTAGGATCAATCAGTCGAAGAACAACCTCATGAGCCCTTTTCTCCAATTCTTTCTTCTTCTGGATAAGCTGTAATAGGTTTTCCTTTTTAATATTGGCAGCACTAACCACTTTCTTTTTCTGGCCTGACGCTTTTCTTTGCGCCCTCATTGAACTAGAGGGGTCAGCAGGGGAACTTGGCTTCGTGGACGCAGAAAAACTAACGCTCTTAGCTTTCGAGGATGTTGGTCCAAGTTTAGATGTGGAATCTGACTGTGGTATTTTTGAATCCGAACATTTTAAACTACTATCAGATTTAGATTTAGGAGTCGAATCAACATCCATTTCTTTTTTCCGGCTCCGGAGGATGGTCTACACTCATTTTTCGATTGACAAAATCAAGAAACTTTTAATAAAACAATGGACAGTTTTCGTGAAACGTGCATTTAATTTTGTATGTATTGCAAACAAGCTCGATTCAAATATAGATTTACGAACGTTCAACGTTCTTCTGAGTCTAATGACTTAACTGCTGTGCTGTATGTTTATAGAAAACTTTTACCACTATACACTCAGCAAAACTACGGGGTACAGTGTGACGTGTTGTGCTCATTGTATGGGCGTCTTGCATGTCATGTCGACATTGCATTAAAGAATCCTGCAAGCTACAACCAACGCAACATGCATGCAACAATACCCAACACATGCATTACAAATACACATAATATACTACAATTATTGCTTTTCCTTATGTTTAAGTTTAATCATATAACTGTTTGAAACATCGAAAAAATAGAAAGAAAATATACTCTTTGTACGAAGCTCTTTGAGGACCAAAAAATAGGAATTGGAAAGCGATCAGTTTTCATGATTTACATAAACGCGGATCAACGATCAATATTCAAGCATTTTAAAATGTCATAAATATTCGAAAAATGATGAATCATGAAATTCATTTTGAAATTATCATACTTTTTTACTTTTTGAGCAGAAACCAGCATTGTCTCCGTATTTTTCATGGGATAGAATACTTTAACAAAAAGCTAGCAAGGTTGCTGTAATTTTTAGCCTTAAACCTATATTATAAATGACTATCACTCTGGACAAGAAATATCCTTTTTATATTCACTACCCACAAAAGCCAAACTACAGAAAAGTAATACGATTATGGATCATTCACATCCATCAGCATTACCAAAACCAATGACGATGCTCGTGTTTTTTACTCATTCATCCAGTCTTCCTCTAGCAGGTACGATGGAAGGACATTATATAGACAATGCAATTGTATGCATGTACCTACCAACGTCAAGGAAATAGCATTCAGTTTGTCTAAAAGCACCTGTTGAATAATTATTGTTACATAACATGAACAGCAGAATGTGATAGTGCCAGTGCTTTAGGATTTCCAATTTCACAGCAATAATTTAGAACTCAACAGTATTATTTGGCCTTGGCAGTCATTTACGTATTAACTAACTTTAGTTTCGTTATCCTCCCACCAAAACCTATAGTCATATTTTTAAGATTTGTCCAGTCATAACATTAACACCTTTTTGACGATGTAATTGTGCAAATATAGTGTACCCAGCATCCAACTTCAAATAATGCTAATACATGCAGGTATGTGCCTACTTATCAAACCGCAAATATAAGACATGCAAGCAAGAAAAACGAAAGCATATAGACGACAATTTTATATTCATTATATGCCGTAATCAATAAAATCAAAGTATATCTAATGATAATTTAATTACAAGGATCTAATCATCCATCATCCTATCCATTATATTATGCCGCAAGCATCTTTAGCCTAATTTAGCGGCTGTTTTAACTCGATTGCATAAATTATCAAAAATGATTCCATATCGTCATAGATTACAATTGCATGCACTGAAATCAAATGAATGCTTGAGTGTGGAAGATTGAGAAAGCAAAATGACTTTCCTATCATAGGCATTTTAATATTATACCATGTGTCATCTACTCCATTACCACTTTGCCCCTTAGTTTTTCACTGATATCGATTTATTATTTTATATTTTTTCCCTTTCTATTCGCTACCGACAATCATAAGAAAAAGCTGCAATTTATAAAAAAACCGTGCCGCAAAAAATGTGTGATGATCTTTGACATAAAACTATGTATAAGCAAACCATATATAAAAACAAGAAAATGTCACTTGAAGCTGAAAGCGCAGCTTTCATGATACAGCTTTATCAGCATTTTCTGTTGTTCCCTGTTTATGCCATTTACTCATGTGACATCTTTATCAAATTATTTTTGTTATATTTCAAAGTTTCATATTCATGTTTACTCATTCCTCGTGTGATATTCATGTAGCGAATCATTACATGAACAAAGCATTTTATTTGTCGAGCATCGTGTATTATGCGTCGAGGAAACATCAAGAGCAGATAAGTAAGTCACGAGCAAGATCTGGGCCAGTAGTAGCATCTAATTCCATTCCAACAATTCAATTAATTTTCGACTTGATACAATTCTTGTTATCGAGCAACCCAAACTAGATTAGATAATAAACTTGATACGATCACAACAAATACAATTGCATTTCGCTTAAGCAATCAAATCAAATTACGTACAAGCATTTATGGAAGAGCTTCCTCGTAGTTCTCGTCTTTTTTCCGAGCTGAAGTCTGAAGTAAAGCACTTTCTATAGGTGGAATGTAAAAATGACTTATAGTATTCTTCTATGCATAACTTTTATCGTAATTTACGAAACGATGGATGACTTCGATGATTTGCATTGTGATTTTTTTTTGTATGAAGTGACAGATAATAAAAAACAGAAAATTTCATGGCCGTCGTAAGCATTTAGTCTGATCATCCACTTGAATACTGACATAGATGTTAGGTCAGGCGGAGTACATAATATTGCATGAAAATCTCGAATTCGGCCATGCCGCAAAACTTTTCATTGCAACGCTTGATCTGCTGCCACATTGATGCAGTTTCATAATCGATATCTAATCCAGAAATAGAAATTGGGCCTTAAATCTTATACATTTATTATTAAATACTTAACTACCCGCAGTAAAGTATACAGTTTTTGCATCTTTCCTTGTTAGAACGTTAGCGGTAAAACTTGATGAGTCATGTTTGGCTAAACCTGTTTGGCTGGCAAGTAATTCTAGAACAATTGCAATTCAGTTTATATTTGGGAAGTAGACATTCAAGATGGACGATTTCTGCGGTTCAGATTTTTGGGTATGTTTTCATTTATTCATTCATAAAATTTTAGACCATGTTATGTGACGAACGCTTTCTTCCTTCATTTCATCCTTAGGATTATGATTTGACCTGGAATACGAGTAACCCGGACTTTACACCATGCTTCGAGAAAACTGTCCTGGTCTGGGCTCCATGTGGCTTCCTATGGGTTGCCTCGATCATGGACATCTACTACAGCTATACAAATCGATCTCTCCAAATCCCCAGAAGCCCCCTTAACCTTACCAAATTGTTGCTCACCCTCTCCCTCATAGTCTTGAATTTGATCATGTTATACGAAGCAATATTTCCTGGCGATGCAGAGTACATTTACCCAGTGGACCTGGCGTCTCCAGTTATTAAAATTGCCACTTATGTATACTACTTAATCCTGTTGCTCTATTCCCTCAGAAAGGGCGTTCAAAGCTCGGGTGTTCAATTTGTGTTCTGGTTATTGCTTGCGGCTTGTCAAGCCATTAGGTTTAGGACTGTGATTTCGAACCGGTTCAATGAGCCAATTATAGCTCTAGAATATGCAGTGGAGATAACTTACTTTCCCATTGTTCTGGGAATGTTATTCGTTAATTGCTGGGCAGATGTAAGACCAAAGTATTCGATGGAAACTGGTGGGGGAAGTCAGGTTAGTAATTTGTTAGTTTTTAGCCAAAATGTCTTTTGGCCAAAGATGACAATGATCGTATCGATTTTAATTTTTCCAGAAACCTTCGCCAGAGATTTCCTCCAGCTACTTGTCCAGGCAACTTTTCAGCTGGTTCTCAGGACTAACGTGGAGGGGTTATAGGAAACCATTGGAATATAGTGACTTATGGGATCTCAATCCTGATGATAAGTCCCGCACCGTAGTACCCGAGTTCGACCAGGCATGGAGTAAGGAACTGAACAAGAGCAATTTAAAACGAATGAAGAAAGCGGAGGGCAAAGCTGCTTATGGAAAATTAAATGGTGCCAGTACGGTGGAAGTTAAAAAGCTTAAGAAAAAGGAGGAGCACTATGCAAGCATTCTCCCAGCTTTATTTGCAGCTTTTGGAGGGCCATTTGTGTTTGGATCTCTTTTGAAGCTCATCCCTGACTCACTGGCGTTTGTTTCGCCGCAGATTTTGGAGTAAATTGAATGAATATTTTTTTTTAAGATTTCTATTCTGTACATTACTTTATTCATTTATGAATTTTGTTGTTGACAGTTTGCTGATCGCCTTCACGAGCAGCGATGATGAAACGTGGAAAGGAATACTATATGCTGTTCTAATATTCTTCAGTGCCTTCTTCTCAACTATGGTCAGCTCAGATTTCCGTATAAAAGCAGCCTTTGCTAAGCCGTTATAAATTTTTTCATTAAATTAAAATTACAGGTTACTGTGCAATATTCGCATCGGATGTACGAAACTGGCATGAAAGTCCGAACATCTTTGATAAGCTCATTTTTGTGGACTTGTGCTCCCTTCCTGGTACATAAATCGGACTTTGAAAATGTCCATTACGAATAAATAATAGAAATGCAAATAGATTCTGGGACTAATTATTATTTTTACAGGTAGCACTTTTTACCTTTGGTACTTATGTTATGATTGACTCGAACAACGTCCTTGACGCTCAAGTCGCTTTCGTGTCTTTGTCTCTTTTCAATGTGATGAGTTTACCATTGACATTTTTGGTAAGTAATATTTTTTCCAATTTGCATTTCTTAGTTTCAAAAATGCGCTGCCTATTTTTAATAGCCATTCCATTTGTGTTTCAGCCCATGATCATCGTCTTTGTGGTTCAGGTATGACCCATGCTGTTAAAATTCGCTTACCTTAATTAAACCAACAAGTTCAAGTCTTTATTAAAGGCAAAAAATATTGATTTTTACAGGCCGCTGTCAGTATTAAGAGGTTAAATAAATACATGAACGCCGATGAAATTGACCCTGAATCCGTGACTCATGATGACCGAGAACGTATGCAGTTTTTCCTTCATGCAGAATTCTTAAATTCAAATTGTGATAGCTTAAGAAAAAGTAATATTTATTCACTTATAGCTGATCCCATTGTCATTGAACATGGAACATTCTCGTGGGAGCCTGATACTGTGGCCCTGCGAGACATTAACGTAAGAGTAAAGCCTGGTTCTCTAACGGCCATCGTGGGAGCGGTTGGATCCGGAAAATCTACTTTACTCTCTGCGATGCTCGGGGAACTCGATAAAATCAATGGAAGAGTGAACACAAAGGGATCTATTGCTTACGTCGCTCAACAAGCTTGGATTCAGAACGCCACACTCCGAAATAATATCCTTTTTGGAAAGCCCTTTGACTCAACAAAATACGACCGTGTGGTCGAAGCTTGTGCTTTAAAAACTGATTTTGAAATCCTTCCTGCTGGCGATAAAACTGAAATTGGAGAGAAGGGGATTAATTTGTCTGGAGGACAAAAGCAGAGAGTTTCACTTGCGCGAGCAACATACAATAATGCGGATGTGTATCTTTTTGATGATCCATTATCAGGTACCTTCATGACTTGACATGGTTTGTAAAACGCTTGCACTTTCTTGGGATAAATCTAATAACATTTGACTTTTAGCTGTGGACAGTCATGTTGGCAAACATATTTTTGAAAAAGTCTTGGGGCCAAAAGGACTCTTGAAGAAGAAGACTCGGTTGTTGGTCACCCACGGTATACAGTACCTACCCAACGTAGACGATATTATTGTTCTTAAAGACGGAGAAATAAGTGAGAGAGGAACTTATAAAGAACTTCTACAGAGAAAAGGAGCTTTCGCAGAGTTCCTTCGCCAACACTTGGAGACAGCAGAAGATGACCTAGACGAGCTGGAAGACACGACTCTGATCCAAGATTTGGAAGGGGTTGTAGGAAAACTTGATAAAATCCGTAGAAAACGCAGGCCATCGGAGACGGCAGGGTCTGAAAGCGAATTTAGCGATGCGTCAGCCATGTCACCTAGAAGGCGACTTAACAGAACCATATCAGATATGGATAGGAGATCAAGTATAGCGTCTCAGATGTCCCTAAAATCAAGCAGGGGTAGTCAAGTTGGTGGAAGTAAACTCATCGAGAAAGAACATAGCGAAACTAAAAGCGTCAAGCTGGCAGTGTATATGGACTACTTTAGGTCTGGCGGATGGCTATTTGCCTTCATGACGGTCTTTTTATACTTTATTTGCCAAGCCTTTGCTGTGGGGTCCAACTTGTTCCTCTCCTCGTGGACTAATTCACAAGTTGCACCTCAGAACATAGACCCCGTTAGTGTTGAAGTGGATGGGGGAAATGCAGAAAGCACCTCTGAAAGAATTAGTACTAATTCCACAAACACTGGGGCAAGTCGTGATTTGTTCCTTGGAGTTTATGCGGGATTAGGTATTCTATATAAGTCGAAAATTCAATACAAATTATATGCAATTATTAAAAGTTTACATGATAAATTAAACTACCAGGTTTGGGCCAGGCTATCTCGATCCTTATGGGGTCTTTCGTGATGGCATTGGGAACACTAAAATCTGCTGCCAATTTACATAACAAAATGCTGCAGAGAATGTTGCGGGCTCCGCTGAGTTTCTTTGATGTAACCCCAACAGGGCGAATTGTCAACCGATTTGCGAAAGATGTCGACATTTGCGGTAGGCGATTGGTCTGCAAGTGAATGTATGTACTATCATCATTCAATTGAAACTTTCTGCGCTTATTTATTGTAACAGATTCAACGTTGCCATTCAACTTCCGTCTTTGGTTAAACTCCTTCTTTGGCGTGGCTTCCACAATTTTCGTCATCAGCTACAGTACTCCGATTTTCCTTGCCGTCTTCTTCCCCATCATGATTCTGTACTATTTTGTTCAACGCTTTTACGTTTCTACGTCAAGGCAGTTGAGACGACTTGAGTCAGTCACCAGATCCCCAATTTACTCCCATTTTGAGGAAACTCTCACAGGTTCCTCTACCATCAGGGCTTATAGCGAGCAAGATCGGTTCATTCTGGATTCAGAAACAAAGGTGGACACCAACCAAATCTCTTATTACCCCTCTATTGTAGCAAACAGGTAAACGAAATATAATTTGAATCCAGGTTTCATTTAAAATTGCGCTTAATCGGAGGGCAATAATGAATCATTTTAATTTCATTTTCTTCATAATTATTTACTATCATAGGTGGCTTCAAGTTCGGCTTGAAACCGTTGGAAATTCAATTACTTTTTTTGCGGCTCTGTTTGCTGTGCTATCGCGAGACTCATTGGATTCTGGCATAGTTGTAAGTGCTTCAAAACATGGTATTCCTTACTTATTACGTAAATTAGCTTATGATATCGATATGAGGTGGTGTTTGCTGCATTTTAGATAATCTGTCATTTTTTATATTAGGGACTTTCTGTGTCATACGCTTTACAAGTAACAATAGCTCTGAACATGTTGGTCCGATGGACATCCGATGTGGAAACAAATATTGTGGCAGTTGAACGTTTAAAGGAATATTCAGAAATCGTACAAGTAAGCCAATTACGCAATCCATTTAGCTAAAACTTTTAGTTATCATTTCACATTTTAAATAAGGAAGCGCCATGGGAAGTTGATGGAAATAAGCCTCCGAAGACTTGGCCCGAAAGGGGTGAAGTCAGATTTGATCATTATCAAACACGCTATCGCCCAGGACTAGATTTAGTATTGAAAAATGTCACCTGTGTGATCCAGCCCGGTGAAAAAGTTGGCATTGTCGGTAGAACGGTATGAAATGCTCCGTGAACATCTTGCTACGTTTCATTAATAAAACTTTGATGAAATGAAAAAAATTATATTCGAATGAATCTAGGGAGCCGGAAAAAGTTCACTGACATTGGCGCTTTTCCGTATAGTTGAAGCTGCGGGAGGCTCGATTACAATTGATGGACATAACATTTCTCGACTAGGGCTGCATGATGTCAGAGGAAGAATCACTATCATCCCACAGGATCCCGTACTGTTCTCTGGAACACTTCGGATTAATCTCGATCCATTCGAACAGCATTCGGATGAGACGATTTGGCATGCCTTAGAGTTAGCTCATTTGAAAACGTTCGCGAAAACCTTGCCTGCAGGATTGGAGCATGAGATAGCTGAAGGGGGAGAAAATCTTAGGTTTGTTGAAGTATAAATCGATTGTACAAGTAGGATGCTATTTTTTATTTATCATTGTAGCCCTATTTAAACCGTTGATTCAATACGCATTTTAGTGTTGGGCAGCGTCAATTGGTCTGCTTGGCTCGTGCATTACTACGTAAGACCAAAATCCTAGTCTTGGATGAAGCCACAGCTGCTGTAGATTTGGAGACGGATGACTTGATACAGCAAACAATACGTACGGAATTTAAGGATTCCACAGTGATTGTAATCGCCCATCGTCTCAACACAATTATTGATTCGGACAAGTATGGCATAATTTTGAAGCATGTGGTCATTGTTTCACTTTTAAAAATACCTGTGCGGATGAATGATTTTAAAATGATTTTCAGGGTTATGGTGCTCGACAAAGGCGAAATTCGGGAGTTTGACTCTCCGACTAATCTTCTGCAAAATAAAGATTCCATTTTCAGCAGTATGGCAAGGGATGCTGGGCTCCAATAAAACTCCTGTTGATACCCACCGACGTTTATTTCTACTTACTTTTTGTTCAATGACTGACTATCTCATGATGACTAGTGCTTGTGGGTTTTTGTTTACTAAAATTAATGTACTTTAAATTGTGTTTTCACTTATTACTACAGCGAATGGTGCACACTTGCTAAACTAATATTGTAGATCTAGCTTGTTTTCAATGATTCAGTTCCATTTGGTAGGTTCAGTAAACAAAGCCCCGTGTCATGGACGAGTTTGTATATTGACTTTAACACTAAATGATTAATAAACTAAATGAGTGATGTATCTTTTAAGACTCTAATTAACATAGGTATGACTCGTACACGCACCTTACTTTATCTATTGGCTTATCTGCTATGATTGGATTTAATTATCTTCTGTCAGATTGTCTTGGTATGCCCCATTTTTACTGTGTCTCCCTTCTGATCTCTGCATTTTGGATTACCCCGTAATATGTAACAAAGCAGTATGTTATTTATGTACACAGTATTTGTTTCTCTTTTAATAATTAATTTAAACCTACTTCTTAAGCTGCATATTTCTACAGGATTATGTTTTCACAAAAAATCTATTATGTTACTCTTTTATCATGAATACGTATTCTTGGTTGAATTTTCAACCACATTCCATTAGCAGGTTTTAAACTTGCAGTAGTTAAAAATTTCGGCGGAATGTCCGTCTTTGAACCTAAAGAATAAGAAAGAAGCGTTATTCAAATTTTTTCCATCAAGCTTCTTGTTATGCAGTTTCGTATTATCATCTTACACGACTCAATTTTAAAGTGATGAACCATGTGACAAACGAGCGCTTTGACCTAAAATATTTAAGTTTATCATGCATATTTAAAACAATTTGTGAGAAAACATTTAAATTAGAAACAGAACTTACCTCCGTAAGAGCGAACCTCATGCCTACAAAGGTAGAATTGAAATATTGTTTTATATCTAAAATGTCATATACTAAAATGTCATGATTGTATTGTAGAGCTTGCTTACCGATACAATTACGAGGACCATGCCCGAATGGGGCAAAGCTGTATGCGTGGCGTTCATTTTTTCATTCATTGAGAAATCGTTCGGGCTCAAATGTTTCTGGATTTTTGTGATGTTTTCTGTCATGATGAAGAGCGTAAATGGGTAGGATAACAACTCTTCCCTTTTCAATCACCATATCAGTTCCAGGGACTTTGAAGTCTTTTGTACACAGTCGTTCTGTTCTCGTTGAAGGAGAATAGTAGCGAAGTGTTTCTGAAATTGGAAATAAAAAATTTGCAACCAAATGCGTATGACACTTTTAATCCGATCTACATTTTAGCAGATTTTACCATTGATGAACAAGTCAAGATAATTCATTTGATTTATCGCATCGTAGGTCAGCTTTCCTCCATTTTCGGCTATACTTTTATCCACCTCCTTAAATAATGCTTCTTGAACATGTTGTTCTTTTGCCAGGGCAAATGTTGAGTAAATCAGGAGGGACTGTAAAGTGTCAAATCCGGCGAGTAAGAATAACTCGCAATTGGCTATGATCTGGTCATCTTCAATTTTCATCACATTTCCTGACGATTCAAATGCATTAGCCGAGTCTCCGCCAGCTTGAGATCCAGTCATGACTTCCAAAGTTTCTTTAGAATTCTCTTCATGTTTTTGAAGACCTTCTTGAGCATCCATCATTAATTGCAGGAAATCTTCTTGCCTTTCTCCTGTTTCTCTTCGCCTTTTCATCACCTCCTTGATCACCTTTGTGAAGTATTGCTGCGACTCTGCATCAAACGTTTGAAGGCCGAGAGTTTTCGCGATTTTGGGGAAAAGTGAACTCAAAATGAACTTGAAAAAAACTGACGCAGTAAAGTTGAGCTGGAACTGTTTACCCATCTGCTCAAACAACGACTGTTCGTCAGGCCTACGATCAAAGCACTTAGAATCGACTCCAAAAGCGCTGCTTGCAATTACGTCCATAGCGCACTTCGAATATACTTTGCAAATGTCAAAATCGCCCCCGGTTTTTCCAACGCATTCTTCTAGATATTCACACATTCGCAAGCTGCTTCGATCGAACATGTTAAACATTCTTCTAATCTTTCCAGTAGTAAAAGATGGCGAGAGCTTGGATCGCATTGCCTTCCATTCCTCCCCCTCCATACTGATAAGCATTTTGGAAAACATATCAGTGTCAACTCTGGAAAGAGGTCGGCGATCAACAAAGTGTTCAAAACTCTTGACATAAACATGTTTCATTAGCTCCACATCAGTGATGTAGTACTGAGGACCAGTGGCGTCTGACGTTCCAATCAGGGGCTTTGATTTTTCACAACACTCTTCGTACATTTCCAGTTCCAGGTCGACTACGCTAAACTTTCCAGTCAACATAAAGATCAAGTTGGTAAAGCTTGAGCCATAGAAAGGGATTCCTCGACGCTTGAAATAACTTTTATGACGTTTGTTTTGCATTGCAAACAACAATATTGTGCAGAAAACGCAAAAAACACAGGCGCCAACCCCATAAAGGAGTATTGTTAGCAACCCCATTTTGGATTTTTACAGGAAACAAGCAGATATGATGATATTTGAATTTTGAAGGACCGCACTTCGAATAGTGCACGATTAACAGAACTAAAAGTTACTGACTGAGACGTATATAGCGTCTCAAAGTAAAGTAGCATGCATTTTGTCCATGGTATGGCTACCTATACATTCGTAATCAGTAATCAGAAATACTACGAGACGAAGGTTGCAATAAACTACTATGACCATGAATCTAGTGATAATGTTATGCGGAGATGAGAATTTTGGACTTCTCAATGGAAGAAGCAACTAATTTTGTATGCCATAGAAAACATCAAATGAATCAAACATCATCGGTGTCGTCTGGGCTGTTGTATCTAGTTGCAGAGACAATTGACGAACCCAAAGCATTCAGTCGTAGTTAGTGCATGCATTATTTCGTATATTTTTTCAGCCATTTTTTTTGGTTTTGTGTGTGTGTGTTTTTTATCATTTGGTTTTGCATTAGTTTTGATATCTTGTATGTTGTTCAACATCCATATATATTACATATTATATATTTGTGAAAACCAAAAAAATCTCAAGTTCAATGAAGGTCAGGATCTGTGCGAATCAAACATTACGTAAGTAATTACGTAAAAGAGAAAAGCTCACATTATTCACGAATCATGATCACCCTAAATAAGTACAAGTTTTTGCCTTGAAAATCAAGTGTTTTGTTTTTTCAATACATTCATCAATGGGCAACATTTAAATTAAACAAAATCATGCGGTGTATTTCAGATGCACATTGACTCTGCAGAAAATTAAAACTTAGACTTTTATTAGGGCAAATTAAGGACATGAACACTGAATTTATACTTAGGATGACAATATTGGTGTTTTTTACAGCAGCTTTTGCACTTTACCCCAAACGCTTGACTGATTTGGCTGAAGTCGTAGCCATATAGATTTCGTAGGCTAGTTTCAGCACGGAGTCATTGGAAAGCTTGGGTGGAAGGTGGAATTTCTGTTCTTGAATCTGAGAAAAAATCCCGTCGGTTCAGTTCAGTCCCATTGCTGACAGCGATAAATGAACTAATGCTGCAATTGACTGTCAACTGTCAAGTTCAAAGTTAATTGAAATTGGCAATGTCACGTGAATTATCGCACACATTCCTTCAAACTTACAAGAAAATAAACACCGTAAACGACGGTAAAAAGAACTTACGCTAAAATAGAAAAAAATACGATTGAACAACTTGTAAATTGGGTTGGATTGGAACTAAGGGGGGGCAGTGGAACTTAGAAATTTTTCGAATTTTTTTTTCAAGCGTAACCCCCCAATATGATGATGCCAATCAACTCAGCATCGAATTCTGAACAACTTTCATTAAGCAGACTTTTGTCTCACGTTGCCCCAAACACGAGTTTTAAACTTAGTGGACAGAAAAATTCTGGAC
>JAHZNI010001577.1:0-13523 GCA_027744415.1 Seira ritae | reverse complement strand
GGTACAAATTGGAGGCTGCCATGCATCTTCAAACTAATCTTGAGCGGGTGAGCAATAGGTTTGATCGACATTAATCACGATATTGTCAGCTCGTGCACATCTAAAGTCATTGTTTGAGTTTGGGTATTTTCCACCCTTACCATTTTCCGTATTCGTGAAGTCCAAAATTCGTTAAAATTAATTAGCTCTTATCCATTGTATCAAGGAGAATAGATGACTGTGCGTGGAGGTATGTAACTGTACCAATCAATACCAATTATTTAATTGACTTTGATTCTGCTGTTACACAATGACGCTTCCCTGATTGTGAGTGGGGGTGTTGAAACAGAAATTAAAACACCATTAAGACAAACACAAAAGACTTAAGTACTCAGCATAATATTATGCGCATGAATGTCCTACTTTGATAATGCATTGTTTTACACGACCAGGTTATTAAAAAGGACAGTGGAGAAGTCATAAGCATACAGGAAATTTTTCGACCAATTTTATATGATTCCGAAATATTCCAACAAAATATCGAGCCAAATTGTAGAGCCATCAATGCATTATGTTAAGGAGAGAGAAATATTCCGAGCTAAAAAAGGAGGATGTTACTTCACAAGCTCATTTTATACCTGAAACAGTTCCTTTCCTGAAGGTCATGGTTTTTTCGTTGGAAAACATCTCCCTTTTTACCTTTTAGACTTCTTCCCAAAACTAGATTATCTAGAAAGAAGGTATAGAATTAAACGCTATTCGGAATTAAACCAGGAGGTTTAGGTATAGAGAAAAATAATGTAACTGCGAGTTGCCTGTTCATCTAGACCTAACCGACATTAACCAGCAGAGCCTGGCAAAACCCAGAAGTGAAATGAAACCAGAAAATTAATCCACGCTAGCAACGGAAACTTACCTTCTACAATTAACATGAGGAAAATTTCTCCGAACGTAACGCAACGTCTTTTCCATTTAGGAGAATGCCAAAATGGCCAATGTATTTCAATTTCATTCAGTTGATTTCGCTCGAGGTCTTTGCTGCTTGTTGAAGTGTGAATATAATTACGAACTACGAAGTAATTAATTCAAGTGTTTCAAGCATGTGTTCGCTAATAACTTTGATTGTTCCATTTTGTCTTCTATACTTTTCTGCACATTGTATTTCTGCAACTCCTGAAAAGGCAGGGGAATTCGATCGTCAATGTTATTTGCTAGCTACAACTGCGGCCTCCGATTTCGATCTTCAGTCTTCAATATTACAAATGTCTTATAACATTTTTTATCTTGTTCTTGAGACACTGAACAATCGGAAAGACGTCAGCGAGAGATGCATGAATTTTACTGCACGAGTTTTCAGGACCTAAGTAGGTAATAATACGTAACGCACAGTTGGGAAACTTACATACATATTGGGGCAAAATGTATTTATATATGTTGCCCATAATTAAGCCCATGAAAATGTTTTCGCAAATCAATACAATACTATTACCAATATCTTTAAAATGTAAATTGAATTAAATGGGCTAATGTGGTCAATTCCAGAGTTTCCGGGTCCTGGCAAACAGCGTCGACAAGGTTCCAGCTGGAGTTCGTGTAGTCGCAAGGAAAGCATTGATTGCGATACATTCGGGCAGGCTTACTCATGCAATCGTGAGAAACATTGGCGTTATTCTTAGAAAAGCATCTCAATATCATGTAATTAAAGTGTTTCTCAAATGTTGCATTACGAATTTAGATTTTAGTTCTGATTTTTCTTTGCGCGTATCTATCTACGTAACGTTGCTTGTCTGCTCAGGTTGCTAGTTTCAGCATTCAAAGTACAGAAATATTATGTGTCATAATATTTTTGCAATCTGTTTATTGTTATTATTGCATTACGTAACTTGTGCTACATGAATCGGATTTTTTAAAAAAGGGACATCCTGCTGAGCAACTCCAAACCATCCTTGCCACCATAGTTCCACATGTGCCAGTGGGATCACAAAACCTCTTACAGGGAATCCTTGGCTTTGTCTCATCAAATCTCTTTATTGTCAATACCTTGCTTGCTCGCATACTTGGAACAGTTCCAAATTTACTGGCGGTGAGTAGAGTGGAGAGTGATAAGTTCATTAAACATCTTAAATAGGTTATGCCATTTTTGCTTTCTCCGGTTCAGCGAGCCGCAAAAAAAGGTCGCTAGAGTTGAACTTTTCAAGGCCATCATTGAGTTTGAGCGTTTGAGGCTTGTTCGCTGGTACGACAGTACATGGAAACAGTATTGACAGTTATTTCATTTTATTGCTTTTGTCTTAAGGGTGTAATTAACTCACTGACAAATAATCTGGGGGCGGTGACTGAAGCCGTAAATGGAACTCTGGGCACTCTGGGAATTTTACTCGGCGGAATTCTAGGTTGATCAAATCATCACGTTATAGTCATCACGATGACGTCAACCCTTTCAAGTGGGACTGGGATTATGAAACGAAAATAGCTATCGGGTAGACACTATTATCCTATATAACATGTAGTTGCGTTGATAAGTTATTTAGTTGACTAATAAAAAAAATAATAAATGTGCTACAAGCTTTCAAAGGGTTTCTTCTAGTTGTCACAAAATTCAGATTTTGGAACAGGTACAAGAAACCCCAATGAATTGAAGACGACTGCAATAATTTTCATTCGGCATATTATCCATATTAGTACATCGATATGTATTTTAAGGGATTGCTTCATCCATACCATTTTTTGCTAAAGGATAATCAGACCAGGACTAATAAATGTTTAAGTGTCACCCAAATTCTATGAATCGCTCATTGATTCTACCACATAAATTCTGTCACTGGAAGACTGGAGGCTTTGGATATAATAATACATGTAATGCTTTAATTTAAATTATATTTGCCTACTTGTAAAACGAGGGCGACCTTCACATGTTGAAAAATATGGCATAATCCATGTCAATTGTCCTTTATTGTCCAAGTGTTAAAATACCATATAATCTCTGTGAAGATTTGATCGATTAAATTTTTAATAATTACGTAATTGTTTCCAAACCTCTTTCATCTACAAAAAAAGTTGATTTGATCATGGATAAAAGGAAGAAGCCATGTGTAAAAATATAAAAATGGCAAAGCGAATCAAACCATTGCATTGTAAGTAAAGCCCAATTGGAAGTCATATTATTAGTTTTTTGACATTTATTAGAGGTTTGTTTTCTAGATGTTTTGATCTTCTACGAAATGATATGCATGCATCAGTGAAAACAAAGAATACCAAATAAGCTTATATAATAATAACCAACGTAATTACGGTTTCCATTCATTTCATTATTCCTCCGCACCAAGTTTCATCAATTGATATTTTTCATCCTCCTCACGAAAACATATTTTATTTCTTCCTTTTTTTAGTTCAAATAACATAATATAGTTTGTCTCTTCCCTTTCCCTGGGCTGATAACTCTCTTTAATGATGTTTTTCATTTTTATTGTGCATATTATGTATCTTCATAATCATATTCATGTGCTGTACTTCCGAGACAAAAAGAAATTGTTCTATTCCCTCCACTTCCTTCTAACGCGCATGCATCCGCGTTTGTCAGTCTATTTTGATTGATCATCATCGTGGAAGACAGGCAAGACGGGGTGGAAAAACCCGTTCGACAATATTATGCTGAGTTTAGTGTAGCAGCTTCAAGAATTATTTCTATCCCACGCTCATAAAATAAAGTTTAGACCATTTTTCTATAAATATTAGTATCTTCATCTAAGATACTTTTTGTTCATGTTTCAGTTTACATCAATAAATTAGACTGAAACATAATATCGCGATCATTAACAACATTATAACGTTGTCGTTCTAAGTTCACTATGTAATTCTTCATGTCATTATAAATTGTATTGCGAAACTTGAGAACAAGCAAGCTACTACATTCTCCTGAAAATGGCGAGGGTGCTTTTAGGTCTGTACTTACGCTCTTCGCATTTAGTGGAAGGAATGTCGAAAGACTTTTTTAAAAAGAATTTACTTACCCAGTGTTGGTGATCAAATCAATTGACGAACAAAACCTTGAGCCTGCATGAAAAAAAAACAAATTGCACCTTACGTGTACATGGCTTGTTGAACATAACTCACGTGTAAGACTTCCAATAAATATGATATTGAAATAGATATTAGTTTATGAACTCCTGGAAATGTCTCCCGGTGGGGGGTTTTCACAAACGAAGTAATTGCCCAATTAGCCTCGATGTAATATTAATATTATTTATGAATTTAGGAATATGAATATATTGATAATGATCTTTAGGGATAGGGAGCAATCAATGCTATGAAACTGCTAATGATTGATAAACACAGGTGGTTTCCGTTATATTATAGTCTATATGTATTCAGTTTTAATGCTCGCGCCATTTTCTCGGATGCCTATATTAAAGCCAAATTTAGAAGAAGACGATTTTCCGCTCACAAGAGTAGAACCTGTTTCTCCGGGAAAAGTCGGGAAGAGGAGGAAACTAAAGTTATGAGGATGAAAAATGAAAAACGATTGTTATTTTTGCTTTACGTCATCTTACAAGAATCTGATCAAGTATACTTATTCTAGCATAATATCGACGTAACAATATTTTTGAGAAATTTCGCTGCTGTAGTTGAGTACTTTCCCTTCCATGGATGATATTTTTGCCATTAAAATTTGCTTCGGTAGCTTCAGGCGTGATAAATGAAGTGTGTAGTAAGTTGTATTGTATTATTGCATCTTTTGTGGTGTGCTCACAATGAAGACTTGTCCATGATTTCGCGATAATTCCGTGAAGCCCTGCTCCACTTAATAGTACTCCATTATTATGATCATGATCATTTTTACTTTTATAGTTTAGAAATAGAGACCAACACGCTTCCCTTCTGTACACAATAAAAAACAATTGCTATTCATTCGTAACTTTCTTAGAAGCATAAATGTGCATAAGAACATTCCAAATTTCAAGTCTATAATTTTCCAAAGGACACATTGACAAAATTTCTAAATATCACCATGCAATGCAGCATCTCCCAATTTAGGACACTTTCACAAACGAGGTTCGATATTTTTATCTGCTCTTGTCTACATAGATAAAAGATCCGGGAAAAATTTGCCAGAAGCTATAACTAAAAGAAGGCCATGGTCGGACAAGGAATTCATAGCTTTAGGCCCTGATGACAATGCAAAACGGTTGTTTGATGTAGTGTCTTCCTGTATAAGTACATCTAATGGGAATTCTATTTTAAACCCATCCATGGAAATAATAATGCTCTACTTCTCTCTGTATTTAAATTATTATTAAGCCAAATGAAGGCTAAAAGCTATGGAAACGTTTGAAAAATGCTTTGACTGAGGCGAGCTTCTAGAACTGTTTTAAAATTTTCTTCCTAATGAACAATAAGTTATAAACTTCATAATAGTGCGCTTACATTTTCACATGACGTTTTTTGCATGCTCATGTGCCATCACAATTTGCAGTCTTACTTAATTTGAAGAAGGCAGGTAACGATAACATCACCTAGGATTTTTAAATGGCGGACCTTCAGCTTTTCCGTTTATTCTGTTTACTGTGAAAAGTTTCTTCTCGAAACTCCAACCCTAGTGTAGAGTAGACACTACTTCAAATTTTGGTTCCGAAAATAAAGCCTCACATTCTCGCTAATCTTGTTATGGTAGCCTTACCACAATCGATTGCCATGGTACGGTTCAAGCGGTGGATTTCCAACAAGAGAACAGGGCACACTATTCATGCGACTGCTTTTTTGTTTCTTGTAAATAAAAGGCATTTTATAAACATTTGGATTGTGGTGACGCAAACAGCTTGAAAAGGTTCAATTATCCGACTCAAATAGTGGATGCGGGTTCAGCAAAGATATTTCTTGAAAATCATTCATTTCATAGTGAAAACAAATGAATCAACGAGTAGGGTGAGCTGGAGCTAAGCTGGAGAAAGTTAAACGAAAGTTTGTTTAAGCATACCATACTGGCATCGGATGATTGTTCGTAGACAAAAAGTCTAAATTTCCCAGAGGATTTCAACAATGTACTTACGCTTGACAATATATTTATGTATGCATTTATATCATACAGGGATGTACGTAAGTCACTTCTATTTTTGCAAAAGATGGGTTCATATTTCATATGAAATACATATTGGAACTGGTGTAAATCTTTTTTCTTTGAAGATTTTATATTCATTTTTAATTCTTATCTTTTCGACCTTGGCAATTTTTCACTGGGACGTACGTAAGTGCATAAAAACATTTATTTCTAAAGCTGAATATCTCTGTATGGAATTAGAATCCAATTAAAAGTCTTTCACAAGCAATAAAAATGCATGATGCCATCATCGTCAGACTAGACTCTCGGTTTACAACTCGTTCGCGAAACAACTTCTTACGTTGTTCTTGGTCTTCAACTGTTTATGCATAACAACAGTTTGGTAAGTTTCTTTTCAAGCGTCATGCACTCGTAGAAGCTAGACTAAACGGAAGTCGAGGGTCAATTTATGTTGTTGTCTAACATAAAGAAGGAAGAAGAGAGACTAGCTCCCATCGACCTCTTTTCTTCAAAGGGTTGCACGAGTTCATTCCATCTAATGGACTTCCAGCAGGATATTTTAAGAAACTCCGTACTTTCCTTCCAGGTCTGACCAATTATTTCAATTTATTTATTGATCTGTAACTTTGCGTCAGAGAAGGCACAAGGGTCATAGTCATTAGAAATGCATGTGAACGTCATAGTTAAAACTAGTGTTACCCTTTGGCCTTACGCTAATTGAAAAAAGCTTCAAATGAAAGTTGCAGTGATTTCAAGCATAATAGTTACATTTCTTGCTTTTAATTTGGCTCGAAGAACACCACCATTAAAAATGAATGACGTTCATTATATTAACCATAATATTTCGGGAATCTATGAACAAAAGATTATCATCCTAATTCAAGATTATCCCATTGTCGGAATTTCGCTTGAAACCAAATTTTAAATCAGTCTTTATTTAAAACGCCGGCCCTAGTCTGTAATTTTCCTAGGCATATTGGAATGCTAACGAAGGTGTGGGCATCCTGCTTTCTCCTCTCGCTTCGCCAACTAAAAATCTTCGACGTAAGGTTTCTCGGTGGAAAGATGTAGACTGATGGACATCTTAATACAATTAAGCACCTTCCCAAGCTCAAATTAACTTAGTGAATGCCCTTACTCAACAACTTTTCTTACTTTTTAATCTTAAAAATCAGTATATAAAGCGGGTCTTATCGTCCTTTGATAAACTTATGTAAGAAACTTCTTTTGCGAAGGAGAGAGAAAGAGTGGAGACATGATAATATATTATATTGGTCCATCGCCGAACAAAGTTGATGGAGAATTCGATGCACGGCACACTTACAATTTCTCTTTTCCAAGAGGCGTAAGTGTTGTACAATGCATAATGTGCGCCTGTATGGCAGAGGAGATAGATACGTAGCAGGATCATGATAATGCCTACTTGAGAAGTGGAAAGAAGGCGGGCTACTCCACAGTGGAGGAGTATTTCGGCTTGAGAGCACGGCATAAGAGAATCTACAACTCAATCATTCGGCTTAGTTTGTTGCGCGGCTTGTCTCCTTCCACATGTTTATAATATATCAGGGAAAATTTGCGCCCCTCAACTTGTTTTGTCTATTTTCTTATGTCGTGGAACTAAGGGGAAACATACTTTTAATTTCTGCCTACAATGGTGAATTATTTTTACGCATTTCTGGAGGTTTCAATTGTGTTTTAAATAATAAATAGCTTTTATCAATTTCTTGAAATAGATTTATCATTGAAGGAAATGAAGCTGAGAAGTTTTGATTGCATGTACCTGATTGGAAAAAAGTAAAATCTGTGTTAACACTGTTCCCGGACAAATGTCAAAATTACTTGGGTGTTTATGAAGAAATGTAGACAAACAGAACAAATATATTATATATTCGGAAAATAATCTGTGATTTGACCGGACAATCAAAATGAAATCGTCTTCAAAAGTACATCATAACAATGGAGAAAAAATAAAGGAAGCTTTCCCCTTGAAATATAACTACTTATATCTAATGACGTATAGTAATTAAGTAATTAAAACACTGTTTGTAAATAGATCTTAAAAGTGCATTAAAATTTTAAAATAACAATCTAGTGAAGTTCTCCTAGTTGAAATTAAGTCATACTTAAAAAATTTGGAATGTTTCACGTTGCCCCAATCTGTCTGTCCGTTCCCGTCTCCAAGCGTCGCTGCATCACATTCCATTAGACTTTGCCGTTTTTGGGGTAAGTATGGCACATTTTTTGCACTAAGACAGTTATGTTTTTCCACGGGCCGATTAACAAGACAATGCATGTGAACGTTGGAAACGCATACAATTACAAAGTTCACTCACGAATATCACATCATCTTGTTGAAACATCCTAGAAGCGTGTACTTGACACATGTGACAGCACAGCGTACCAAAAAAATTTCACGACTACTATTTACAATTTTGTTCTACTTTCCAAAGCATTGCGGATCTAAATATATAATTTATTTGGGAAATTATCACGAGCATATCATAGTCTCGTTGACTCTATTTTCGCATTTAATATCATATTAAAACATAGTAGGAGGACTATTTCAGAAGGTTAGATTATGTGAATGGGAGGAAACGATATGTTACAGTAGCTTTCTTTCTTTAAGATACTGGCTTTGCAAGCTTGTGCACTCACTCAGACACAAGCAATTCCTTTCCTCCTTTCAGGCTAAATGCCAAGTTGAGGCTTTATTATTATGAAAATTTTTTCAGTGTTATATTCTTTCAAAGGAAAAACAAATGGGAAATAGTCTCCACTTCATTCGCCGCTGTTGAATCAGATAAATAAGGAGAGTCAGTCGGCGTAAAATTATACTCACTTAATTTTGGCATGTTTTTCAAATGAAATCAAAAGAGCATGGATGCATTCATAATGGTTTCACAATTTGCACGCTTGTTTCTAATGGAGGGCTTATTACACAATGCAAAGACTTGAGTGGAATATGAAGATATTGTACGTGCCTGTGTGGCATTAGATGGAAAAGGGCTTTCTAAATTTCATCATAATTATCATCAAAATGTCTGACCCAAGCACGCGTGCAGCAAAGACATGATCCATTCAGTTTTCTAAAGTTTGCTAAATGAAAAAAAAGAAAAGTACAAGCGAAAGAAGAGAGAAACAGAGAAAATCAAAATCGTGCGTTTGTTATGAAATGTCGTCCATGAAATATGAGTTATAACATAATTATAATCATAATATGTAAGGACGACGGACAATAAGAAGAATAGGGAGGAAATGGGAAATCGTAGGAGTACAGGAGGCCCTCTGAGAAAACAGAAAAGGAATATATGTGCTTGCATGCACGACAGACGATTTTTAAATCATAAAAATGCTCATCGTCATCGTCATCACCAGTCTCCCTTTCCTTCCGAATTTATTCACTTGTTATAAATAAAAGAATGCTCAACACCAACACTGACTACCGACCAACTCAAAGAATCAAGCAAAAGCAAACAATAATGTCGTCTTTCATGACTCGACTAGCTCTCCATTTTTTTCACTGCTACTGCTGTGCTGGATGGAGTTATTGTTGGTTATACGTAGTAATAAAGAAATAACTGTAGTCTAGGAAGTAGGAGTAAGTCATGACATGTCATAAAACTGGACTTTCGCCCGGTGAAAAAAATTACTCATATACATACATTTCTGCCTATGCGCTGTTCTTTTCTTGTTCACATTTCGCATCATATCTATCCTATTCGTTATTCGGTGGTGTCGGCTCTCCTTCAAGAAAAAAAAATGTTTTCAAGGCTAGCAAATGTGTTAAAAGTTAATGCTGTCTGACGTAGCGGAATGGGTACTTGATGAAAATTTACACTGAAATCGATTCCTTTCTCATCAATCGATCCTGATTAAAAGCAGGAAATGGCCATGTTTTTCGGCGACCAAAACCAAAACAAAAGGCTGTAGCATGGAATTAGAATGAAAATTAATAATACTCTTTATTATGAGCTCAAAAACTTGGTTGTGGTGAGTGATAGGTCTTAAGTTGTAAATAGCAGACAAGAAGACTCACTCATTTCCCGGTTTGAATGACATAATAATATATTTAATACATTAACCGTTTTCTGCGCGTGGACCGAATGCATCCATAGTCCAAATATTTTGAGTGGAGAATGCTGGGTTGTCCGAATAATAAGTATATTTTATAATAGTAGCAAAAAATGCATTTGTAGTAGTATGAGTCCTTGTGGCTGGATTTAATAATTCTACATATCATTACTTTCAGGGTGGACTATATTAATCATCAAGAACGAATAATTCTTCTGGAGAAGAAAGTTGCGGGAACACAGCAATTGAGCATAGACATAATAAATGTAAATTAGTTGAAAGAATATCATTCCAAAGTCTAAAGTTAAATGTATTATAAAGTTTTAATAAAATTGTGTAAATAATTGTAAGACGGTGAAAGTGCATCGAAAATATTGAAATTTTCGAAATCCTTGACATAAGTATAAAAAGGATGACCTTTGAGTGGCCGTATGTACCGTTGTCACATTTCGTTCCAGATATTTATATTGTAATTTAATATGACCTTTAAATACATCAACACAAGTGAAAGTTAAGCGGAAGTAAAATTCAGGGACACGTCTGTCAAAACGCACCTTCATAAATGTCTAAAGAAAAAGATAGAGACATATCTCTTTGTGAATTGTCACTTCATTACTTCCACTGCTTGCGAAAATGTTTAACAACAAGCAACTACAATAAGCTTTGTATGCTTTGATGATTTCGGAAGTATCATATCTCATCTCTAAACTATTGCATCCTAACATCATTTTTGTTATTGTTACTCGTTACCTCAACTATTAACTTCTCTTGTTGAATTAATTAATAAAATGCGAATTTTGAGAAGTGCTAAACGTTGTGTTTAATATGAATAAAACCTAATATTGGCTGGCATTTAGAGACACAGTCAGAGTTTCCATCGCTCCAATCGTCGTTTAAAACAGGCTTCCTTAGTTCAAAAGGAAAACGGATAAATGATTGTTACTCAAACTTTAGTACTTTTCGGCTGTCTGCAATTGGCCTTGTGTATCTGTAAAGTAGTTGATAGTTTCACTGCGTAAAAAAGGTAGCATAATCTATCAAAGGACAACAAAAGGCGACCTCAACAAACTCATCATGTCGTCCTATGATACATGTATGTAGCATGAGTAGTGATAATCAAAGCGGATAAGTGATTAGCAGGAAGGAAATTTCAAGTAAAAGATTCGTGTTACCGTTACAGCTTACTCAAGGGTAAATTATTACATCCTGAAGCAACTACCACCACCACTCGATGCTCAGAGACCATCATCATCGTCATCAGTATCAAGGATGGAATCGATAAGAGTGAGTCGGTCCAGCTAAAAGTCCCATGTTCCACAGTTGATTTAAAAGAATAATATCATTTGGTGATGAAAGTCGCATCCTCGTCATCACTACCACCACCCATCCTCGAAGAATGATCTGATGCATAGGGTCTAGAAGTCCAATTCGGCTAAGAGTAGGTAAGTGAAAGTTTCATTTTATAAAAATATACCTTTTAAACTAGTGTAATTGAACAAGTCTCCTCGTTACATTCAATGTGACCACCCATTCAAAAACAGAGAGGGGGAATGTAGGACACCATTTAATCCCACTCATTGAGTTTGTAATGCTCTTGTTTCGTCAAAATTTGGTAAGTACTTAAAAGTGGTTATCGAGGCGTAAACCCCCTCCATCACATCACATCCAATAAAATTTTGGAAAGCCAAACGCAATAGGATTATTACGTCGAGTGCTTGACCCATGCATTCATTTTAAGACACAATAAGAGTATTTGTTTATGTATGGTATAGTATACATACAACTTTATTTTCATCAATGCGCTGTAGTAGTACATTTATTTCACGTAAAAATCGATAATCCTTAATTGTGATTCGGGCGATTGCCATAGGTAAGGGTGTGGTGACATATACCAATAGTATTTAGTATATTAGCTCGAAATGAAACTGATTGTGAGTCGAGTGGTGACAACGACAACTTACTCAGAAAATCGGCTAAGTGACTGTCTCAACTGGCCGAATTAAGTTGAAACGCTTCAATTAGCAAAGCTTCTGCACAATCGACAATCGATTACTTTTCTCCTTTCAACGTCTTAATTACCTTTAGGACCAGGTTCGATAATCGAACCAATTCTTTCTGATTTTGATAAGGTGACCCTTGAGACGTAACCAAATAAAACTGAGCTGTTCTCCTTACATGGTTGCATTTGGCAAATAGGCATGAATATTTTATCAGTTATTAATTATAAATGAGTCACACTCACTCAAACGACGCTCCAATATTTTCATTTTCCTTGTGTGTGCTCAGTCCTTTTGTTAACAAGCGGATCATGTCTATGTCTGCGTTACTTCGTGAGAATGCGTGTATGTACATTGTAAAGTGTCAGAAATTTAATAAATTATTCCCCGCCTGTCAGACTATAATGTTTGTTCAAAATATAATGAGATTCATTTCTGGCGGTTTGATTTTTAGCGGTGGCATGACGAAATGGGTTTTAATTGTTTTGTCATCTTAACAAGACCGTAGAGCCTATTTACTTTTGAAGAAAATTTAAGATTATTTTTTTCTGGAAATTTCATCCAAAAAATGTCTCCTTTCGTTTAGGTGTTTTGTAGAGAGAAAAGGTTAACCGCAAGCTGACCATAAATATTTGATGAGAGTTGTGTTGTTATGTTTTCCGTTTCTATTTCTAGGTATGAAATACACAACAACGTCCATGTCAGGGCTTTCGCAGTTAATAGTTTATGAGACGTCATCATCATCATCGCATTGTAGTCGTTGCGTTGGTATGTCTATGACATCCTCTCGGATTCCACCACCACCACCACTAAACTGAAAGATCTTGGACTAAATTCCATGCAGTCTGCTCGACGAGAGCATGACCACAATTTCTGGAATTGGATTGACCAAAGCTCACCTCTCCTCCGATAAAATTGTACTTGCACTCGTCACAGCCAGCCACACAGCTACAGGATGTTTTCTAAGTTGATAATCATTTACTTATGCTGGCAATAATGAAGAATTACAAGAGATGAGGTTACATCAGGTTACATTGCCACGAACATGCCCTTCGCTGATTTAACCTTGGCTGCATGCAATATTCCTTTCCTGTCCATGGAATTCCAGTGAAAGTGGCCAGTAAGACTAGAAAATCGTAAAAATCCTCCCTTGCACTATGCCTCCCGCGTTCTTTTTTACACAGCAGGCAGCATAGCGTGGAGGTCAAAACGTAAAAATTAACTGGCATTCTGAAATCCTTCGACAAATCTGAGGATTGAGTAATTTGAAAATGCTTTTTTCCTGAGATTATGGTTTGCTCAATCTCTGATATTGGAAAGGAAGGAATTACTTTGGTTTTATGTTCCTCTGCTTGGCCGGGCCGTGTCCGAAGGCATCGTGGTAATGCTTAATCATCTTCGTGTGATTTGGATTGGTGCAG
>JAHZNI010001576.1:0-12682 GCA_027744415.1 Seira ritae | reverse complement strand
GAGGCATGTATGTGGGGTCACAAGAAGCGCAGTTCTTAAATCAGCAGACACTTTTGCCGTTACTGCGGTCTGCGAGAAAATAAGTAGGTGTGTCGGTCAATGGGACCCGGGCTTAATAATGTATATGCATTTTAGCTACACATGTTGCTTCCAGAGAACTAACCCATGAGTCCTTCCCCTGTCTAATGATATTTTCACGGGCAGTTATGTGAATATACCGCTATTATACTTAAAATAGGTATATTGAGTTGAGTGCAATGTAGCTCACCAAATGCAGTGTACCATGCACTTAAGGGTGTTCAATACCAGACCACCAACAGCTTTCAGAAAACTGTTATAATAAGCATTTCCCTACTTCTTGTTCAAGATGTTCATACAAAAAAATTCGATCTTGCCATTTTGAGTTTTCAGTATTGCCATCGCATCGTGAAGGACACTTTGACTCCCAATGGCAAGAATAATCTTAAGTACCTATGCAGTATGCATACACAGGTACAAACGTCATGGATTTTTTCTGTAGCAAAATTATATATTTAGCTTCTGTTTTATGAATCACATCAATCCGTTAAAAATTTAATTATAATGGAAGGTTATGCAACTATCAGAATTAATGCGTTTACCTTTAAAGTTGCCATTCGCATTAAGTCCATGCTTTGGGTGTGAGCTTTTAAAGGTGGGAATGATGACATCATTTGGAAGTAAAACTTGACGAGACTCTGCTTCATCTTCGAACAAGCTCACTTTCTTCCGAGGAGCGGGTCGATTATTATTATCGTTATTGTTATTAATATTAATATTATTTTTACTACTACTATTCGAACTTTTAGTTTGAGCCTCCCCATCAGCAGCGACATTACCGCTCTTATCAATATTCCTCTTAGCGACAGTGAGATTCAAAGGCTCATCCATGGATTTGAGAGAGTCCATAATTAACGGTTTCGGTAGTGGAATGGAGAGGATGGGAATATCTCCGAAGGACGAGGAGGAGGATTTCTTACTTTCAGAATTAGAGTTACTTTCCATGATCTTCTTGTCTTCCTTATTTACACCGTTCCTATTCTCTTCTGCTGCCTTCGTCTTCTTCGTGTTGGGCATGTCCTGCCTGCTTAGACCTAAAATATCATTGATCGTGAACGGAGTTGGAGTCGTCTGAGTGCTGGAATATTGATGAGCGTGCCATGAAGAGCTAACAGTATTCGCCACGATTTTGACATCCTTGTTCAGAGTTTGATTACCCGTCGTCACCATTTCCTCTAAGGAGGAGTCCACAGTCAACAGTAAAACCTTATCAAATGTAGTACTCTTTTGGTCTGCCGGGTAGGCAGCATTTAAGTCTTTATTATTATCACAGTCATAAATCTACAGATATTCCTTGTCAAGTTCACTTCACCACTTTCACTTTATGTAAATAATTACAATTACATATATTGTGACTGGAGGATCATCTGAATGCACATTAGTTTATGTGCAGTTAGTATTTAACATGTCAGCATTCAATGTTCAGCTTGCATTTCCGCATTTGATCCGCTGTAAAAAAAATAGCAATAGAAAGCATATTATTATGAAAGAAAATTGATATGAAAGCTTGAGGGGAAAACATAAACATGAGTACTTATGTATGTATTTATCCGCAATCGTTCTTAAAGATTTTTACTTGTTCATATTATGTAAATAACAATTTTTTCTCCTAAAGGAAGATGAAAGGCCAATCCATCTCAATTGCCAAAAGAGCTCGACGTCGTCGTGGGCGAACCACGTATTTACAATAAAATCTTTGCTTGTGGAAAGTGGAAGCCGAATAATGTGCGGGAAAGCCGACGCCGACTCTCTTTTGGAAAAGGAGATGCATTTATATATGGCCCGTCCTTAGGTAATGTAAGATTTCTCCGAAAGAAAATCAAACAAATTACGAAATCATGAAAACATCCTGTGCTAATAAGTATGTATGTAGGTAGGATGTGACATGCCTAATCCTTTCTGAGCATATTGCCACAAATGCAAAATAAGAAAACAACTAATAAATCCTCCCGCTTCCCACTATTTTCCGGAACCGGAATTACACTTTTCCCAACCCCATTTAAATGCAATTCCTTTGGAAAATTTTCTCAATTATTTACATTTTTTAATGTTGAACAAATTTCCGGCGCATGAAATTGAATAATTTCTTTTATAAAGGACATAACAAAACATTAACTTAAAATGAAGTTTAGCATCAAGCCGTCGATGAAAAAGCATAAAGCATGACGAATAACGACGATGACTTAATCGTTTACATTCTACAAATGAAATTAAATCGTTTAGAATCTCTGATCTCAGTGATGTATTCCGCCAATTACTTATTCGTACTTTCTCCATACTTACATGCCGATTGTTGGGCAATTTAGAAACCATGCATGGGCATGGACCTAATAATTAGCTCAATAGAATTGCATATGTACTGGTTATAGTAATGAAAAGATAAAACAATTTACGTAGCATAATAATACTTAACTAGGCACTTTATCCCTTCCTGACTTTAACCGTATGGGAAACAGCCGCTGAGATTTGTACTTACCATATCGAATGTAAGTCCAACAAAATCCACTTTCATTTCATTTCATTTCATGCACGACTCTTTTTTTTCTTTCTGCAAAGTGAAGAATAAAACGTGAAACTAACTGCCGCACACGTTACCACTTCCACACACTCACACAACACACACCACGCCACACCACACCACCAGCATTATTTCTTTCTCACTCTCTCAACGCTTCAACTACAAAGGGAAAAGTTACTTTTTCTTCCTCAAACAATGTGTGAAAAAAAGCGATTTAGATCTCCTCATGTGCGTTTTAGAGCAGCCGTAGCAGTAGCAGTATCAGCATTGTATCAGATCAGATTCGACGGACCGGGAGAGATGTGGTGGACGACAACGACACGACACTTTTTTTTCTTTGCTTTCACTCTACTACCGCAAATCCAAGTTCTAATGAACTAAACTCAATTCACCCACTACAACATAACATTATTTAAAAATATATATATAATTGCACAATTATCAAGCTACTTTCTCCATCAATGTATCTGTCTCCATTCTCCACGCTCCTGTCATGATGTATGTGTATTTATTCTAAAAAAACCCTCGAGGAAAGAAAAATAAGCTCTAATGCAAAAAGCATTCATTCCATTTGGAATCGTTCTTTCTCCTTCCGTTCCTGAGCACCGTGTGGATGGTTAACGGGAATCAGAATAAGACTGATGTGTCGGATGCTGTTTGCTCTTGCTTAAGCCTCTTCTGCTGCTTGTGCTCCTTCCTGCTCCTGCTACTACAGATGATGATGATGATGATAGCGATAAACGGTAAAAACTAAGGAAGGAAGAGAAAAAAAATTTCTCTCTATTGCTGCTCCTGCATTGCATTCGCATTTCGCATCGCTTTTGGAACTTGGTGTATTACATCATCAACTTATATGTCAAAGATAGTGATGAAATTGCCCTCCTCCTCTTATTTTTTTATAGGAAGAGAATTATACTCTCTCTAAATATGAGGAGAAAATTCCGAACCAAGCCATGCTAGGGAACAAAGTATCTGTCTCTATCTTTCTATCCGAGAGAGAGAGAGCGTTTCTTCATATCATAGCCTACCTAATAGAAAATGAAACAGATAAAAAAGAGGGCCGCTGCTACTATTGCTATATGCCTAAGTGATGTGTTGGTGTTCTGTATCTCTGTATTCTTCTGCTCATTCTGCTGCTTTTGTGGAGGAGAGAGCTAGAGTGTCGTCCTTCTGCTGCTGCTGTTGAAAGTTGAGCTATTGTTGCTGTTTTCCTCTTTCTTTCTTTCTCGCAGAAACGAAACCATTTTCCCCCCTTTATGATTACAACAGTGTAACAACAACTAGTGATCTACTTTGGATGTCATGAGCTGAGCAATACGTAAATCAGGCAAGCCAGCGGTAAAGTGGCATGATAGCTTTCTAACTATAATGCAGTTATAAGCTGTTTCAAACTATTCTATTCTATTCTTATTCTATCCAATCCAGGAGAAAAGTATTTTATTTGAGGGTTTCTCTCTCTTTTTCTCCCAGCTCTTGCTCCTGCTATTTTAATAGTTTCCCCTCTCCATGCACTATAGCAGCACAAAATTGCTTCTCGTTCTCCTCAGTCAAGCTAAGGAAGGAGCCGAAGCCGAAAAAATCTACGACTACTTCTACTGGTGTTGCTCTCTTACTAAATAGGCTTCACATTGAAAAGAGAGAGAGAGAGTGATCTGTTTTGGCGTTTCTTATGACTCAATGCGGAGAGCCTCCCTTTTCCCTTCCTTTCCTCAGCAATTAACGGGTACACGTTTATGTTCATGCAATGAGGATTGAGGATGAGGATATGAGATGAGGATCGAGGTAGAAAAAAAAAGAGAAAGGGAGAAAGATCCTTCTCTGGTTGCTCCTCTCTCTCTCCCGCTCCTGCTGCCATGCCATGCCGTTGCCTTGTCTCCTCGGAATATGGTATTTAACACTCACTTGCTCTTTACATTAGGAGAGAGAAAAAAACAAGTTCGGGTCATTAAGGCTTGTTATTCACTTGAGAAACTTACAACTTGCAACTTACTTACTTGCCCATCCATACACACAAAATATCCATATCTACATCACATCTCTCGCAAACATCACGTACCTTCTTCCTCTCTTTCCATGAGAAAAACATACTCTTAAAGATCAACATAAAAATAAAGTTGATGTTGCTCTTCTAATGCCATTATTTTCACTACTGTTTTCTAATGTGCATAACGAAGTCGTCGTGGCAGTAGTTTAGTATAAATAATGCATGGATAGACCCACGTAGAGAGAGAGAAAAAAAAGTAAGTGAACAAAGATTAACCCTTCCTGAGTAAGTATTTTTCCCCGGATTCATTTTTACGAGCATGTAAAAATAAAAAAATTCTTTTACCTACAAATACCTACACTAGTACAGGTTCTCCTACATATGCATAAAAATACGCTTGTCAAGACAAATCGGATTTTAATAGATGGGGAAAATGGGCAAAGAAAAAAATTTTACGAGTGGGCTTTTTACTCGACATAAATAAATGTTGTTATGGCTTTTGGCTTTATCTGAAGAAAGAAGAAGAAGAAGCGAGGAAAGATTTTTTGTTTTCGTCGGAAGTGCTGTGGTGGACTTTATGGGACTCAGAATTGATTTTTAAAGTTAGTATGAAATTTGAATGGAATGCGCGCGAGATCCAATTTTTGAGTTTCGACAATCAAATCATAAATGTTGTTATGGCTTTTGGCTTTATCTGAAGAAAGAAGAAGAAGAAGCGAGGAAAGATTTTTTGTTTTCGTCGGAAGTGCGATCACAGAATATGGCAATCATTGTGATTGCGATGGGAGAGCATGGCTAATGTGAGAGAGCACGTGGAGTGGAATGTTTTTCCAAGGAGTTTATTAGGTTGTCACATACCTATTAAAGCAATAAACACAAGCCGAAAAATGGTAATAGTAATGGGCATAATAGCACTTCCTTTCATTCTCTCTCTCTCGCTCTGATTTTTTTTACTCTTGTTTACAGTACAGCTAGCACCACTTTTAACTGAGACGATCGCAGTCATCACCTTTTCTACTACTTAATGCGTTTTAAGAATCCGTACAAAACGCTTTTAATGCGTGAAGGAGGGAAAAGGGGGAAGAGAATGAGGAGCGTATGTAAAGGTTTTTCCCATTTTACTCATTTGCTCCCTAAGGAGTCTTCAATAAATTACTTTGTGCAATGATCTAACTGAATACGTTGTGGCTCCTCCGATGGAATGGAAAGCGGAGACGAGCAGCAGAGCACTTTCTGCTACAACAAAATTCTGTTGCTGCTGGAGAATGGAGGCAAAAAATATATATGTATCTACTCGACTCGACTAAGTAAGTAGTATTATATGCTTGTTTCTCTTGCTAATGCCATATTGGATTGTTGCAGAAGTGGAGTGAACGGTAATGGTAAACTGTGGATGATGATCATCGTCATGATCACGATGATGATGTAGATGACGCGAGAAATGATTCTCTCCTTTTTCTCTCACTCTCTCAGCCTAAAATATTTCGTGCTTGTTCTGAGGAGCGAGCTGTGAGGAGGAGAAATGATGAAAACCCGTAGTATTTTAGTTAGTTAGTAGTCAAGTAGAGGAGCAGAAGGGAAGTGATGCAGTTGTTACTTCATTTCATATCATCATGATGATCATGCCATGCCATTCGATTTCATCGGGTTCTCCGCTCCTTTTTGCAGAGGAGGAGAAGAAGGTTGACCTGGTTGCTTTTGCTGTTGTTACAGCTGCATACTACTCCATCGAATCTAATAATATGTATGCATGTATATGGGATTGGGATGCGTGAATTGTTGGGTTGTGGAGGAAGAGAGAGAGAGAGAGGAGATGAGATGAGCGAGAGGAAAAAGAGAAAGAACACTTTAGTTTTTTATATAAAGTATCTAGTTCCCATTTAAAGTGAAATTTTATATGTGGTGGACTTTATGGGACTCAGAATTGATTTTTAAAGTTAGTATGAAATTTGAATGGAATGCGCGCGAGATCCAATTTTTGAGTTTCGACAATCAAATCATAAATGTTTTAAAGTGAAATTTTATATGTGGTGGACTTTATGGGACTCAGAATTGATTTTTAAAGTTAGTATGAAATTTGAATGGAATGCGCGCGAGATCCAATTTTTGAGTTTCGACAATCAAATCCATACCCATCCCACACGGGACTCGCGAGCTGTTCGATCGTCCTCGCTAAAGAATGAGCTAAAGAAAGCCATGACGTTTTATTTTGCGACTCCTATGTCAAACTACGTTATCGTATGGTTGCACACAAAAAAGTTCCCAATTTGTCCTTGTTGGCTCTGTCATGGAAACATGTAAATTTTAGCTTGATATTTTACCGTTTTCGTTTTGAAGTCTAATGTATTTGACACAAGTGATTAGATTAAATTGTGATAAAATTAATTAGTATCTTACAAATCAACAGATTGAAAGATTCAATGGAAAATCTCAGACGCTAGTTATAAAATGCAACCGAAGAAAAACCTAGACACGTCTTTTACCATAAAGGAGAAACTCATATTACATAACATCTTACATAAAATATGTAGCATTATTCTGGGCGCAATTAAATTTTTCTTTACATGCCGCACATTTCATTTGCACTATTTTACAATTTTACGTAGCTAATATAAATAGTTTAATATCTGCAATATTTGCAATATATAGTTTATATAGCTGAATATATTGCTTAGCAGGTACGAATGCGAAGTAAAGAGATGCAATTTTTTATAAGGATATAAACTTGAAGAATTATACATAGAGCACAGAGCATAATTATTTTCTAAGCTTTTGGTCATAGCATAATATGACTGCTTCATAAAGACTCTTTGTCTGAGGTTCTTCTTATATTTGAGAAAAAATGAGTCTGAGAAATAGTGTCTGAATTTTCTCGGTTTTCCTTACATTCATTCCCCTTTCCCCTTGAGTTATTTATGAACCAAGGACCGACGACAGACATAGACGATTGCAACTCCATTCAAGAATCAATTCCATTCCAACTCTAATAGTGAATGTTAGTGTACGTGCTTGATCTGCTCTCTTCTGGAACAGAACTTTGTTTCTTTTCATGCCATTTATGGAAAAGCCCACAGGAACGAGATGGTGAAGTTACTGGGAAAGTTTGCTCGATGAGGAGGATGATGATGAGATAGATGAGAGGAAATATCTCCATTTACCCTGAATCATAATAATATGATACATTATTTGTTTTGAGGCCAACTTGTAAAACATGAGGAGAAGTCAAAGGGAAAGAGGAAAGAGAGAGACATGAAATGGAATGAATATATCAGAATTGCATACATACATGCATATATGTATCTGTAGTATGAAGTAAACTGATGAACTAGAATGAAAGTATTAGGAGGAGTGATTGGCATAAGAGCCCACCAAAAATGGAGATGGAGGGTGATTAAAGGACGAAAAGCCCCTTTCCTCCTGCTCTGCTCCTGCCACTCTTTCCCTACTCAACTTGCTTTTAAAAGCTTACCATTTGACTGACGCGACGGCTTGGTTAAAACTGGCTACTTTTCATTACATGTCCTGTTCATATTTATGCCCGGAGAAACCTTTTACAAGTCGTTCAATACGGAAGCATAGTAAGGACTCGTTATGAAAATTCAAGAGATGCTTGTGCATAAAGTTAAGTATGTATGGCTATTAATATTAAATCATTAGGAGACTTTGGACAGTGATTTCCACTAACTGAGTGAGTAGAAGTAGAAACGCAGAACCTCTCTCTCCATGTAATAAATGAAAAATAATTTTTAGATGAAAAAATCTTGAAACGTTAAAATCTGACATCTCATGGGACAATTCATAATGTACGACACGTTAAAAACAACTGTTAACAGCAACGTCAAATGTTATCGCTTTAATCGGTTACTCGGTATAGCTTCGCGGTTTCCAAAATGAAATGAGGCTCGACCCGTGTCGCTTCTCCTAAATACATGGAACGCTGAGCATTTTTAAGCATCCCAGTTCATTCATACATCATTCGCAATTTTCTAATTCTGAACATCTTACAAGCGCCAACACGATTTTCAATGAAAGATTAAAGATATGGATATGATGTATACTGTGGCTTATTAAAGCAATAAAAATATCTTCTTTGTATTTATGTATCGTAAAAATTACTTCTTTTACATATTCCCATTATTCCAATTACATATTTCCTCTTGGTCATTTCATCTGAAAGCCTGCCATATTTCTCATTAAGTGTGTCTTTTCAGGCAGTGTTCAGAAAAAGAATTAGGGAGAAAGTAGCCAATCGATTTCCCATTATGTATCTTCAAACACGCCACAATCACTTCATGAAAGAAATATTTATGGAGCAAAACTCCTTTTTATTATTTTCCTTTGACACATGAAAGCAAGAAGCATTATTAAAGTCTCATAGATGATATGATATGAAAGTCCACGGAAAAGCCTCTACTATGCATGTGTAAATATGTTTTTGCTTGGAAGAATTCAATCACGACGACGGAAGGAAAGAAAACATCCAGGTGTCATGTCATGTCGAACAAATGAGAAACTTTCTCCCCATTGTAAAGTGCATGTTCTTTTTCTCTTTTACTAAAATGATGAACAAAACTTCCGAGAAGCTGATGGCATGCATGGCATATTCTGAAGACTTTTGATGCGTGCGATGAACTACATACATTATCAGTTTATTAGGAGATAAAATGCGCCCTAATTATAAGAGAGAATGAATTCTTATCATGTCTTAAAGGGTCTATTCGATCTGTCTGTTTGCTCAGCTAATAATGACAGCATAAAAGTTCAGAAATTCGGTTCATACGGGAGGACATTGGCATAGGTAAATCATAATTATATGTGACTATTATCAACTAATTAGTTATTAAAATTTTAGGCTTGAGCTGACTTAATTAAGTAATTGAGCTAAATTTTATTGTATTCCACGCGCTAAGGTTTTTCTTTCCATACAGCTTTGGTACTTATTCTGAAAATACGTTTTAGAACCTCTCTACCATTAATACACAGTGGTCATAGTAATTAATATGCCAATGCATGGAATGTCATGCCCTACTATAGAACCACTTCCCTCCCCTATGTCCATGACATACATTGTGAATGGCCCCAGAAAGATAGAATTTGCATTTTTAGTTGTAATATATGTATAATGCGTAGTCAAGACATTTGAAAACAATGAAAGTTGTCAGACTAAATCATTTATGATTCCCTCAAAGATTGCTGCATCACTTTATGTGTCGTTCACGTTCACAGTGTCGTTCCTCCGTTCCTCCTCCATTATCAATAAATCAGCTTTATGTTCTCATCGAAGCAAGCTAATTGCTCATCAATCTGAAAAAAAACACATTTAATTAAAAGTACATATGTGTGATTTATAGGGAAATCAAGATCAGAAAATAGAAAGTGTTTCTAAATCTGATATGTCATCATTTATGAATCTTTACTTTTTCCGCAACGCATCTCGTATAGTATGGGATGACATGACAAGAAGGACAATTTACATGCGAACTATGAAAGTTCATGTTTTTCTGTAGCTTGATTTAAATAGCCTCACGTTGGGTTTTCATCGTTTTATCCATCCAGTGCTTCATACTTCAAGGCATACGCAATAACGCTGCCGTATTCAAAGATGTGAGAGGTAAGTAATTGAGAGCATACTTAACTAGCAATCTGGTCCTAGTCTGGTCTCGCACAGAGTTTCCCAAACTAAAGCAAATCAAGGCTCAAGCACATCATAAAATTGTACAAGAAAGGGGGAAAGTTTTGTAGAATAAGAGGGAACAAGACCAACGGTGGAAATAGGTAGGAAAGAGAGCGAGTCGACTGGGAGGCAAGCACTTACATCCTGACAGATTAAAATCAAACCACGAAAAGCAAGCAGCTTAAGCTTTTCTTTCGCAACATTATAATTTTTTTTGGATGGATGTGTACTTGTAAAACAAGCCCTTTCCACTGCCTCACTCAGTCACTCGTAGAAAATGAATCAGGAAGAAATAGAGACAAGAGAAAATACTTTGTGCTTATGCTTACGAAATCCCGTTGTGTCTCTACCTTCGAGAGTCTTAAAATCCCTTATTGCTCACATTACGTTGTTGTTATATCAATGCTAGGTGTATAACATAAATGCATACAATGTACGGATTTTAACTTGGTAGTCTGTATGTCCCCTTGAGTACAAAATAACTTTCGACATTAATTGATGGCTTAGTCTTATGACATATTAGGTTCGTGTAATGATTCCTATGGAAAGGGACTGAATGATACATCTACAAAAATGGTGCATTTTTTTACCTATTTAGGTATAGGTGCATTTTTATCAACCTGTTTCTCGTCATCGAAATACTTAACGCAAGAGCATAATGGAATTGGCTATAACTGCAGCATTCAGATTCTTTGAAAACTTTTGCTACTTAGAAGTTTGACTTTCAAGTGCAATTGCAGTTCCCAATTTTGGGTTGCTGATACAATAAACAAAGCTTTTGGGGGAGCGAGTGGGTCATCTTATCCATGCTGAATAACCTTATTCTGCAAAGTCCTTATCTTAGTCGGGGGTCCAAAAATAGAAGTTTTTCGCTACATACCTATTTCATCAACAGTTCCTTATATATGTCGTGAAATGCATTCAGTTATTCCAAAAATGGATTGATAATTTTACTCAGCTACGTCTCTCTAACTGTCAGATTCATTATTATTATTAATATTAATTTCAGCTTTCTGAATGCTTCAAACTTTCACCTTTTTACTACTTGCTCCCACTTTGGAAGATATTTTTACAAAATACAAAAATAAATCAGTAGCTAGTGCTAATACTTATGTTATGTGATACAATTCGTATCATATAAAAACGTGTAGGTACATAGGTAAATCACAATCTAATTTTGTCTGGAGAGCTAGGCTAATTTTGTATGTTGAGTGGAGTGGAATACATAATACCTACCTACTACCTACATAACAAACTATAAACTCTTATTAATGAAGCCATAAAGCCTCTTCTCAAGACCGAATATTATATTTAGACCTGAAGAGATAGCGATGATGTATTTAGAAATAATAGAACATGTAGGTAGGCATTAGTAGTTAGGTAGGCATCTTTGCTCATTGTTCGATGTATCATATTTTATCTTTTTTCCTCGCTCTCCTTCTCCTCCTCTGTTTCTGTTACCGTTGTCAAAAAAATGATAGAAGGGCCATTTTGTTGCTAGGTTGACTAAAATGCAAAACTACTTTCTTCCTTTGAGAGTACACATCACATCGCATCTCAACTCTCCTCTCCTCTTTCCAAGACCCCGTCATCATTATTGCAAACGATGAGCCCTAATGGGAAAGCAAGAAGCTTAAAGATAAAAAAAAAACAAAAAAAATCGTTCAATTATTAATATGATGAGGGGCCCGACTCCGTCATGCTATATGTTACTGTCTTCCTCTCTTTGTTCCGCAACTCAGCAAGGGGAAAGCTTTTTACGGAACAACAGGCTGCGCATAAAACAAGATTGTGTCAAGTCAGGCCAGGCCTGGAGCCAGGAGGAGAGGAAACAACAATAGCTCTCTGTAGATACATGAAATGCTCTCTGCGCTCAAAAATTATTACCAACTCAACTCATCAACGCACCTCTTTTAATGAATGCAGACGATGTGATGGCGATGAGGATGATGATAATGTTTTCCGTTGTAAAAGTGTGGAATAAAAAAGAACTATGTATCTAGCTGCATTTGGCAGAACCAGGACGACTATTGATTACGATTATGACGATCACTTTCAGCCAGAATTGCATCTATGTAATACATATGCAGAATAAAAAATAGTGGAAAAATAATTAACTAGATGGGATTTTGAGTTGGGTCATATTGCTAATCGTAACTTTCACTTTGTAGCTCTAATTGTGTACAGTACGAAAGAAAGTTCATGATGAACAAAGAAATAAAATAAAAAAACACAAAAAATACCTGACCACGAGAGATTATCCAGCTAGAGCCAAGAAACGAGTCTTTCATATTTACGCTGCTTTAATCTGTCCCTAGGGGGCTGTGCATAAAGAAACTTCGGTTTATTTCGGTCTTAAGAACCCCCTCCCCCCTTTTTGTAACAATTTTAACATTAGCGTTAATGACAGCCCCGACACCCCCCCCCC
>JAHZNI010001575.1:0-11348 GCA_027744415.1 Seira ritae | reverse complement strand
GATGCTTCACGAGGACTTCTGCTGCTTCCTTCATGGCTTCAAAGAGATCAATGGTTCTTTATTGTTTTGCGAGCTACTTTATTCAAACGTATTCTATAGTTACCTTAGAACATAATTTATTTTGCTACCCTGCCAAAGAGCGAGGTGATGCGTGGTTTTCGCTTGCAAAATGTGATAATCATATTGAAGAAGGAATGAACGCATGCGATGATGAATGAATGTTTGACGGTTAAGCATGTTAAATTATAACATGAAAATGATTCATGCGAGTCGAGTCTGTCGCATAATAAATGAGGGATCAGTGCTTAGCAGTGCTCTTGATTTTCGCTCGCAGTCACCGTCATCACTTGCACATAAGTCATAAATAAAGCCATTAAAATCTTGTAAACATGTCATTTTATTTCAATTGTTTATATGTCACTGCGAGTGCTGGGATAATGTAAATGTGCACGAACACATTATAACTACACATAAAATTAGTCGAATTTCAATGAATCAGGTGCGAAGTTCCTGCGGTGGCTCAACTTTGAAATGTGTAGCCCCTTCAAAAGTTGATTGGCATCATCCCTTGAAATATTACACGCTTCCAGGAATGTGTTCCTTTTGGTTGCATCCAATATCCTCGGCTTGATATGCCTTCGAAACCGTTCACTGAGGCTGCTGTGGGTTCGCTTGCCCTTAAAATCCTAAAGCAACAATATAAGCACATTTGTTGAGAATTTATTTCTGGGAATTACAAAGTATCTATTTTTTAGTATGATTTAGTTTATACCTTAGAGTTGGCCATAGCCATGTACAAGTTTCTTCCGCCAGTGAACCGAAATGCTTTCTCTTCACAAATCTTACGAACAATTAGGATGTCTTCTGCTTCAGTGTATGGTTGCTTACGTCTACGTTGACCTGCGTTTTGTTCACGCCTGCATTCGGATTACAGGAATTTAATATTAATGTAATAAAATAAAGGCTTTCACTGATATGTTACTGTATTCACAGTTCCTACACTTGCTTGGCAATAAATGATTCATCATAATACCGATAGTCTTCTTGCTCAGAGAAATTAACATCATCTACGTCAGATATGGAACCAGATGACGCATCTGCATCCACCAATCCATGCGGATCCGCTACGGCTTTCTTCTTCATGTATATGTTCTTGCCTGGACTTGCAGTAGACTGGTGGACCACTTTGACGGAATCTCGAACCCGGACTGGTTTTTTACGAAAAGAGCGCAGTTTAAGGAATGGGCCACGAGCTAATTCTTCTTCCGATCCTTCTTTTTCACTACTATCCGTTTTTTCATAGATGTCTTCGCTATCTGTGTCAGTGATGGCTTTTTTAAAATTCTCTTGGGGAGTTGCGGTATCGCTTTTGGTTGGAGACTCATTCATCGGTTCCACGGTAGCCTTCTTCGGGGGCGACACTCGAAAAACTTGCTTCAGTGGCGCTTTCGCAACGATCTCCTCTTTAAATGAAACTGATTTTGTCTGCTCTCTATTAATCTCAATTTCGTTATCGTGTTGGACAGGTAGCACTGCAACAGGATTAGTATTGGAAGAAGAAACAACTGAAGAGGAGCAACATGCATTTTCAGTTTCCAACCCAGTCCTATCTTTCCAATTCAGTATAGCGTTCTTTGACGAGGCGTTCAGGATGCTGTAGACCATACGAGCTACTTTCTGGGCGGTCACAGGTTCCTCCTCATTTTCCTCCTCATTCGTACTCGAAGATGTTTCTTTCAAGTCCGACCACTTCACTTCCCGTCGGAGGATCTTGAGCAAATCATAAGGTTCGTATTTTGATGAAGTCAAACTATAATTGATTTAAAGTAGATTTATAATAAATATCACCTTAAATCATAAATTACTTGACATTCTCTCTATACTAAGGGGAAAGTAATTGTATTATATTTCTTACAGGTGGTCGACGGGATCTGGAAATGGCAAATCAAACGCAGCCCTCTTGATTGTTTCGTAAATGAATGAGCTGGAGTAACAGTCCGGAGGCAAGACGAGGTCCTCATTGTCCCTTAGGACATAGTAAAGATCGTTCAATATAGTTACAGCATAGTCGTCCTCCTGGTTTCTCGTCACGCAGCCACCGGACATCTAACAATCAAAATGTTAGGCGCTTTTCCAATTCTCCAACTAAGGCGCTTTAATATGAATACAAACTGTAATCTCAAATTCACATGAATTTGTAAATGATCTTCTTACAGTGATATAATCATAGAGAATGCTCCAGGGAAAATTAACTGGCTCATCCGGAATCAGTCTGAATCGGAAGGGCACCGTCTCCTTCAATGGATGTCCATGCTTATCTGTCCACTTCGACAGAATACAGCAGTGTGTAGGACGACCCATACATTCCTTCACAAGCAACTCGGCCTGGCCCTCAACGTCCGCGAAAGTAAGACTATTAATTTTTGCCTCCACTTCCTCCGGCGTCTTGGTCGTTGTAAACATTGCGGACGCCAATTCAGTAATTTCAAAACTGCCAACTATAAATTAATTGCAAAAAGAACTGGTTAAAATAGCTCGAAATTCCAACTTAAAATTGAAACTACACCAATGCTTTCCAACGTACAAAGAGAATGTACAAAGAGAATCAACTTTTTCCTTCCACGACAAAAATTTAATTGACTATATACATACAATAAAAGCAGAATGAAAACAAGTAAGCGAAATTAACAAGTTCATACTTCCCGCGCAAAAATATCAGGTTCAAGCAAAGTCATAGAACAATCCAATGAATGTTGTTGTTCATATCGTCAACGTCACAAATTCTTTGTTCGCTTCGCATTCTTCAGAATGATGTGTATGCATGAATGCTTGCATTTTTGCCATACATTCTAAAGCTAACAATTTATAAGCTCTAATAAATTACTCTTATCTATGCGATGACGGAGTGCCTTAGCATAAGAAGACATGCTAATGAATCATAAAGTATGACTTAGATCGGTTTTTTTAAGAAAATGGCATTCAAATCTAACAAATGCCTATACAATATAATGCATGCAATCAGGTATTTTGAAATATGGAAGAGGTTGAAGATACAAAAGTAATGTTTAAACACAATGTCCGTATTATCTGTAGTGTTGAAAGTGTTGAACAATTGAACATGAAAACTACCATGAAAACTACATCGAAAATGAAAAAGTGGAAGCGTCTTAAAATGTCAAAATCTGATTATTGTGAAATTTTCCATTTTTTTTATCTACCATACATTTTTATGTGCAGACCTCAATTTGTCTGATGCTTATCCCGACTAAATGTTTATTTCTTACCAGTAAGCCCATGATATATTAATTTTTATGAAGCCTGTAATGAGATTGATGGGTGTTATTGACTTCCATTACGACATCTCAATGCATTCTGCTTACATAACACTTTCCCCAACGGGCTTCATTAAATAAATGCGAATTTATCGATCAATTAATGAAAGATTTTGAAGGATGCGAATGCAGTTATCATCGCGTTCTGCAACTGTTACCTGATCGAAAATGATCCTAAGCGTAGGTAGGTATCATTATGAAAAATCTTGTCTCGCCAACATATTTCTAACCTGATATATTAAGGTTTTTAAAAATCGCATTATAAGTCAATTTTGCGGCATCCTAGACGGACCACATTGAGCCAGCATTATATTTGTTTTTGTAAAATAGAATTTGATTTTGACATTTTAAGATTTTGACATTCAAATATAGATTCAAAAAATTGAGTTTACGGAAGAGACATTATCATATTTGTATTTTTATTCATTATCTTATTAAAAATATAAACCACAAAGCGATTTACATAATGGATCATAACTAATATGTGCAAACTGTAAAAATATGTGCGGTAAGATCATAAGTTACGTTGTAAACAATGTATGGAACCTCTTTAACGACCTCGAGGGAATGATTTCCCTGCTTAAGTTACTTGTATTTCCTTAAACGATATCAACTCTGTATATCAAATGCATATTATGGTATGCATATGCACAAAACAGGGCATTCCATTACACTGGACGTTTATGAGTATTTCAAGATTCATTATTCAAGATTGTGTATTGGTATTTCAACATTAATTTCAACAAATAACTTTCGGAACTACACCTGTTACTTATGCAATTCTTAACCGAACCACCGTGATACAAATACAGTGTTTTAGTAAGTTTCTATATCAAAATCATAGTCTATCGTGAGTACATTATTCAAGCCTTTCATCATTCGGGACGAGCATAATAAAAGGCCGACAGAAGAAATCCCATGATGTGGGGCAAGTTGACCGTCCTCCTCATCAATGTGCCGCTGTCGCAGGCTCGCGAAACTTCATCTTGAATGTTGAGAATCTATATATCAATCAACAGAGTCAAATTTGATATGTTACTAACAAATAATGACCGTCCATAAATACTCACGTCTCGGTCTGGAATATTCTTAATGCTACTCCTAATATGGCCCACACGGCGTCGAGCTTCTGGTTCCATATCCTCCTCGCGTTCATCAGAGTCATCAATGGAGTGGCTGGATACAGACTCATCAATGGAATCGGCATTCACATGCATCGACGAATCTTCCTGTGCTCTTCCCACAAGGTTTTCTTCAGAATTGTTTCTAGCGGATGAACTAGGGCCATCATGAGAATGATTAAGGTCGCGGCATACAACTCTGCCTGACGGTTGCCTCGGACGAAGGCGACGATTCGCTACATGTCTAGATTTTACTCCGATGGTGCAAGTCTGTAGGCGTCGATTACTTTTCGAGCTGTTGACAAACTCGTGTCTCTGTAATACAAAACCGGTTGCACAATGAAACGCCTCCAAAATTACTATAATTTGTTTTTACCTAAAATTACCTATAAACATATATATCACAGAATACAATGACTTTCCCTATTACTACTTTCTTTACCAAGAAGCAAAAATTCAGCTTGAAAATGGGACAGGATTTGATTGCCGCGGTTGTAGATCATCCACTGCCAAGCTGAATAGGGCAAAGCTGATCAGCCAATCACACTTGGAATAGATCATGCATGTGGCAGTGAGTTACTGTGTACAATGCAGTATGTAGTATACCATTGCGTTTTAGTTTGTCATTGTTTCTTTAACGTGTTGTTTTTTTCAAAGTAGTAATAAGGAAAGTCATTGTACTCTGTGTATATATAATAATCGCCCGATTGAGCGAAGTAATTAAATAAATAAATAGAATTCTACAAACAACTCACTATGTTATTCAAATGCTCACTTCCGTGACACCGGGGTCTCTTAGACGGCTTTCCATCTCGAACAACTGAGTGCTGCGACTGTCAATTTTACATTTAACTTTATAATTCTACGCTTTGCATGTGCTATTCTAACTTATGGCATGTTTTTTCTAACCAAAGACATGGCTTTAACTGGTTGAGCTAGTTTTGGCCTGTCATCCTTACTTCCATCGGCCTCTGCTTCTCTACCTCTTGCAGCCGTGGAAATGGATGCAGCAACCTAAAATTAATACGCGTCATTATTAATGTCCACAAGAACAAAAATGGATAAGATGCTGGTAATATATGGTAAACTCAATCTCCTTCACCTCATTGTGTGTCATTTTCGCCACCGCAGTTCCGACCGGCTTCGTTCGATTTATTTTTTTCATGTCTAAGAATTACAGACGGCTTTGCTTGGTTTAAGAGTTTTGCTGATGTACCAGAAAATTCCTTTACAATGAACAAATGTGGCCTCTACCTCTTCTCATTTCGTTGCGGTCTGCTGAGAACTACTAAGAGTGATTTCATACAGTTCGCTTCCTAATATATTTGTATGAATGAACAAAGGTCGTCTGCACTGCATCACTACGATTAATAAACAAAATTCCAAATGTTCACAGTCACAGGATTCATAGTTATCCGCATGCTAAATACAATCGTACCCGCGGAGTCGTGCGGGTGACCTTTCTAGGGCACAGATTTGCTTACCTGAGTATATCAGCGCTCGAGAGGGCTAGCTATAGCACTGCGGGTAATTTCATACAGTTCGCTTCCTAATATATTTGTATGAATGAACAAAGGTCGTCTGCACTGCATCACTACGATTAATAAACAAAATTCCAAATGTTCACAGTCACAGGATTCATAGCAGCCCATACGTTTTCGTTAAAACATTGAATACGCATATTCATATGGAGTCACGTAAACCTTTTCTTGATACCACCGTTACCGCTATTATTATCGCCGAATGGAATATGTTTGTCCCGTGTCCGGCTACTAGCCGGAACGGACGCCAGTCGGAATTGCTAGAGTTTGCACCAATTTATATATATTATGCAAGCGAGGCAAAAAATTACAATTTCGTACAGTATATCCGCATGCTAAATACAATCGTACCCGCGGAGTCGTGCGGGTGACCTTTCTAGGGCACAGATTTGCTTACCTGAGTATATCAGCGCTCGAGAGGGCTAGCTATAGCACTGCGGGTACGACTATATATAAAATTAATCGTACCCGCGGAGTCGTGCGGGTGACCTTTCTAGGGCACAGATTTGCTTACCTGAGTATATCAGCGCTCGAGAGGGCTAGCTATAGCACTGCGGGTACGACTATATATATCATAATGATGGCCTGTACGTAGTCGGACGTTAAGATGAAGCATCATAGAGATTCTGAACAAGACTACACCGATATCGACTGTCCATCACAAAGTAATTATATAATGCTAATTGCAATAAATTGCGGTTTTTTTGCAATGAGATTCGTATGGACCCAAGACGATTTTAAAGTGCAATTCGATCAGGTAATAGTTGCAGCACGCGATGATAACTGCATTCGCATCCTTCAAAATCTTTCCAAGTGCGTTCGTATACCGGGCATGTTGATACATCGACATGGGTTTGACTTCAACCATCCTCTTCAACAATATCTTCAGCATCGATGAGGTTGAGTACTTGCCAATCCATTTTCTCAGTTTTGTCCACGTCTACCTCAATATGGTCAGAGTTTACGTCCGGCCTTGTAAAAATAGAACCAAACCTGCTGCTCTGGCATGTTAAACGGTCTAATGCAGGTTCCATTAAAAGAGTCTGGACAGGCTCAAGAGCTAGAGCTAACTGCAGTGTAGGTTCATTGTCACAGGAAATTTCTAGTGGAATTTCCTGATCTAGATCCATATCGAAAAATCGGTGCTCTGTTCCTCCTTGAACTTCCGCTGGTAAATTGTTTTCCGGAACAGCGACGGGAAGCGATTCTAAATCGGCGTACTCCATTGCTTCGGTCCATCCAAAATCTTTCAAACATTTTGCAGAAACCGAATCAATGGATTACGCCGATTTATAAATGAATGATTAAGGTCGCGGCTTACAGCTCTGCGTGACGGTTGCCTCGGACGAAGGCGACGATTCGCTGCATGTATAGATTTTGCTCCGATGGTGCAAGACTGTAGGCGTCGATTACTTGTGGAACTGTTGACAAACCCGTCTCTCTAAAATAAAAAAGGTTGCACAAGGAAACGTCTCCAAAACCACTATAATTTGCTTTTACCCTAATATTACATATGCATATATATATCGTACGATAAAGCTTTGTAAGCAGGCATTGAGTAAAGTAAGTAAATAAAAAAATAAAGACCTACAATTAACTTACTATAATATTCAAATCCTCACTTCCGTGAGACTGGGCTCTTTAGACGGCTTCCCGAACAACTGAGTGTTGCGACTGTCAATTTACATATAACTTTCTAATTCTACGCTTTGCATGTGCTTTTTTAAGTTAGAGCTTGTTTTTCCTAAACAATGACATGGCTTTAACTGGTTGAGCTAGTTTTGGCCTTTCATCCTAACTTCCTTCGGCCTCTGCTAGTCTACCTCATGCAGCCGTGTACGTGGACGCAGCAACCTAAAAATTAGTACGCGTCATTATTAATGTCGACAGGAACAAAAGTGGATAAGATGCTGGTAATAAATGTAAACTAATCCTCCTCCACCTCACTGCAGGTCATTTTCACTACCGCAGTTCAGACCGGCATCAATGAGACTGCTTTGCTTGGTTTAAGAGTTTTGCTGATGATCCAGAAAATTTCATTGCAGTGAACAAATATGGCCTCTACCTCTCCTCATTTCGTTGCGATCTGCTGAGAAGTACTAAAAGTCATTTGACACAGTTTGCGTCGTTAAATATATGTATGAATGAACATAGGTCGTCTGCACTGCATCACTAGCTTTCGGTGTGGCTTTAGATTTTTGATGAGAAATCCTACAGAAATGTGACATCGACTCGTTCAATTCAATCGCTGGATATCAGGTTGCCCCACCGGAGACTGAATCAACCAGCTCCAAAAACAAAGACTAGGCAGGAACCGAATTAATAGATTACGCCGATTTAGAATCGCTTCCCGTCGCTGTTCCGGAAAACAATTTACCGGCGGAAGTTCAAGTAGGAGCACAGCACCGATTTTTCGATATGGATCTAGATCAGGAAATTCCACTACAAATTTCCTGTGACAATGAACTGACACTGCAGCAAGCTCTAGCTCAAGAGCCTGCTCACACTCTTTTAAAGGAACCTGCACCAGATCCGATAACTGGCCAGAGCAGCAGGTTTGCTTCTTGCTTTACAAGGCCGGACATGAACTCTGACCATATGGAGGTAGACGTGGACAAAACCGAGAAAATGGATTGGCAAGTACTCAACCTCATCGATACTGAAGATATTGTTGAAGAGGATGGTTGAAGTCGAAGACATCGTCTTGGATCCATACGAATCTCATTGCAAGAAACCGTTTTCCCATGTAGTTAACAAAATTACTTTTGATACCTATCATCGGGACCTGCAGACAATAACCTAAGAACTTGAGACTGCTTGGCTTGGTTTAAGAGTTCTGCTGATGTACCAGAAAATTCCTTTACAGTGAGAACAAATGTGGCCTCTACCTCTTCTCATTTCGTTGCGATCTGCTGAGAAAAACTAAAAGTCATTTGACACAGTTCGCGTCGTTATATATATAAGTATGAATGAATCTCGTTCAAATTTCTGGTGTCGTTGTACCTTTAGATTTTTGATGAAAAATCCCAGAGAAATGTGACATCGACTCGTTCAAATTCCTGGTGTCGTTGTAGCTTTCGATTTTTGATGAAAAATCCTACAGAAATGTGACGTTTTTCAAATTTCTGGTGTCGTTGTACCTTTAGAGTTTTGATGAAAAATCCTTCAGAAATGTGACATCGACTCGTTCAAATTTCTGGTGTCGTTGTAGCTTTAGATTTTTGATGAAAAATTTTACAGATATGTGACTTCGACTCGTTTAAATTTCTGGTGTCGTTGTACCTTTAGATTTTTTATCACAAATCCTACAGAAATGTGACATTGACTCGATCTAATTTCTGGTGTCGTTGTAGCTTTAGATTTTTGATGAAAAATCCTACAGAAATTTGACGTCGTTCAAATTTCTGGTGTCGTTGTAGCTTTAGATTTTTGATGAAAAATCCTACAGAAATGTGACGTCGTTCAAATTTCTGGTGTCGTTGTAGCTTTAGATTTTTGATAAAAAATCCTACAGAAATGTGTCGTCGTTCAAATTTCTGGTGTCGTTGTAGCTTTAGATTTTTGATGACAAATCCTGCAGAAATGTGACATCGACTCGTTCAAATTTCTGGTGTCGTTGTAGCTTTAGATTTTTGATGACAAATCCTACAGAAATGTGACATCGACTCGTTTAAATTTCTGGTGTCGTTGTAGCTTTCGATTTTTGATGAAAAATCCTACAGAAATGTGACATCGACTCGTTCAAATTTCTGGTGTCGTTGTAGCTTTACATTTTTGATGAAAAATCCTACAGAAATGTGACTGCGTTCAAATTTCTGGTGTCGTTGTAGCTTTAGATTTTTGATGAAAAATGTTATGTTTCCGGAAACCAGCCCAAAATATGGGCACGATTGAAGATTAACAAGTCCCAAATAGACGCCTAATATTAATATTGTAACATAAAAAGCAGGGGTTTGCAATTACAGTACTAACCGGCAGATAATGTTATAAGATTCCTGTAAGTTCAGCGAATGACTAACCACAACAATATTGCAATTACCTTACGGAGACCGGTGGTGTTACACCTCGATACTATATGTTAATTTTCACTTATTAGCTCAATATTGCTTTTTGGTTGTATTCTATTAATTAAGCAAATGAGTAAGACGGCATTTTTCATTTGTGAAGGGAATTCCCTCGTGTTTCCTATTTTTATTAAGTCGTCTACTGTTTATGATGAACGGCAGAATTCTGGTTTCATGTTTTATTCTATATTTTCCTAGCGTAGTTTACCACTCAGAATTCTGACCGTATTGTATTATATATGTTTTCTTCGGTTTAACTAAAGTATAAAAAGGCAGTCAAGTTCAAGGACTGCAGCTTGGTTCTCATTTTGTCTCTGCCATGCACTCTGCTGGCCAAAATAATAAGTTTTCTCAAGTTCAATTCACCCCATTTTGGTACAATAAAAAGCTCAATTTTCATTTACCAAACCAAACCACCTCTCTTCTTTTAGTTCTATTATTTATATTGCAAGCCTTTCAAGTCATAGTGGAATTCCATTTTTTTGCAAGTCAATCCTTTTGCACCACAGTTAAAGTTTTATTCTAATCATCAAATCAATTTTCAAACTTCAAAGTATTACACCACAATCAACGGCAAGCAAGCATCATCTTCAGAAACTATCAATTTTAACGGTACTTTTGATGTTTTCATAATTTTTTATATCCATTGACAGAAACCTGGTTTCCTAAGACCTTCTAAAACTGCCAACGATTCGGCGGATATAGACAAACTACATGATGTATCCCGCGTTATTAATGCAATATCCCGAGTCCCCGGACGTTGCATTTCATTGTGAGCGGCCGCAGCGGCAGTAGATGTCATAGCCTTTTTAACGTCGATGATATATAGCATAAACGATACAACACAGAAGCGTTCATAGCACCCACATACGCTGTCCGTGTTGCCGAGTCTTATTAGGCACCAGTCTGAAGCCCTCGCCAAGGCTCGAGATAAAATCTCTTTCGAACCGATCACATTGACTATTTACCCCTCATACGAACTTGTAACTGAACACAAAAACAGGTTGGATTGATACAATGCATGCATGTTTTTCCCTCATTTACACTTCCAGAGGTTTTGTTAATCCCCATCCCCTTCTCCTTAATTCTGACTGTTTCCATATTTCAATTCGTAATCCGCCTCGCATCAAAATATTCTTCGCAACATTTATTCGTTATTATCCACTTCATATTTTATCATTTTCTCTCTCTCCCCCATGAACATTTTGTCTGACGTTTAATTCCTCTTTCTGAATTTTTTGCACCTTCCATCGAAATTTTATTTTACTCTTTACTTGAATTCTTCAAATG
>JAHZNI010001574.1:0-16010 GCA_027744415.1 Seira ritae | reverse complement strand
CCTTCAGCGAATGCATTATAGCATATTTTTCGAATTGCTCAGTGGAATATTTGCTCGCTGCGCTGCTGAAGTTGCTAGCCATTATGAATGGTAATTCCTCGGAAATTGCCTTTGGAAAAATACATTAACATTACACACGAGTAATTTACACATGTTAGCATTTTTCTCCTGCCAAGTGAAGTTCACGCAAGACATCCATCATCTGGTTTGAGCTCCTCTCTCTGTGAACTCTTCTCGGACAGAATATGATATGTACCAGCATAATCTCACAAAAGGACTGTAATGATGATTCTAATTGTGCGGTTGTATTCATTTAATGAAACGCTGCTGAGTGTTACACCCATTCAATCTTGAAATTCATCATGCAACAACAATAGATCATGTAGTTGACTCAGCCTTTAAAAACCAAACAAATTAGACAGATATTACTACTACTACAATGCAATGCGCAAGTCGAGAGAGAGAAAAAAAATCAATTGGATTTGTCAGACTCAACTCGACTGGTGAAATGTGATGACCACATGCATTGTGATTTTGTGATTCAGTTGGGAAATATGCGGGACAAAGGAATGAGCAAAAATAAACATTGCAATTATCTCTAGCATTTTACAAACTGTCACAGGCTCACAGACATCCATTCCATTATATACATACTTTATACCGGATATTTTGGCTTCATTATTTTCCGTTTCCGATTACATGATTTAGTATTTTGCAAACATTGTACCCGACAGTAATGCGATTCTTTATCGAATGCGTACACAGCAGAACTTGAAAGAATTCCAAAATACATAAATTATTTTTGCAGAAATAGCAGCCAGAGGCAAAAAATGAACCATGTGTTTTCTCCGCAAATCGTCTAATGCTAAGGCTGAGGAGCTCGTGAAAATAATACTTACTGAGGTGGAACGACGCAAGTAGTAAGTACTGCAGAATGAATTGCTGCACAATAAATAATCAAAAAAATTCGAGAACATTAATTCTCATGATCATTATGATGACGCAGATGATGACTGTATGTCACTCAAAAATTATTAAGATTGGGATTGGGACAGGTTTTACCATTTTTACGTATTAGATTAGCCTATTCTACTCATTCACGATCAGTTGACAATCTAATTCTATGACATTACTACTATTTTGACAGGCTACATTTTCGTAAGTAATTTCGTTAAGTTGAATATAGAAAGGAGAAGTGAGTTGAAGTTGAAAGAGGATATAAAAAACCCTTTTTCAGCTGAACCCAGCACAAACGTTATCACTACCGCGTCATAACTTTTCATAAAAGCTGAAAAGTAGGAAATCCGAAGAACTTCTCTCTTGAAGGTAAAGGGATACTATTCAACTCAACTTCTTTTTTTCATAGTCAAACAAAACACAAACGACAGTAAAACTCTCACAGTTATTCCGTGAAAGTCTCTGAGTCTAGCTGGCAGCTTTAGGGTTAACTTGTCAAATTCCATGTCATGTCACATATGCATCTGTTGCCTAAAAACCAAGGGAAGCTTTCTGGATTCTGGAATGGGAAGCCCTATTTGCACACACAGGAGAGAAAAATTCCAGCACATAATACAATAAAAAAAAGTTCTATGCTCATATCTCTCGTCCTCCACACATATTCCTTCCTCATTTTATTTTCCTTTTCATAAAACAATTTTTTTTGAGTTTTCGCTTATGCCCTATGCCTCCTGAAAAGAATGCGATGGCATTCAAGCAGCACCCTCTGGAGACCTAATAATATTCCTTTTGTTCAAATCTCTCTGATGACGACGACGAATAGGTATAAAAAGCAACAAAAGTGAAGGAGAACATAAGAAAAGCATAATATTGGATTATATTATAAGAAACTTTTATATCCAACCAAAGATCTATTCAAAAAACTGCCTGTTAGATCTCATCGTCATCATTCAAGAAATGATGAATATAAAAGAGTAAAAATTACATACTTTTGGCCCACAAAAGAAGTAGAATTGACTCAGCTCGACCGCTAAGAATTTTTAGTGTTTAAGGGCGAATAGTTCCTCAAGTTTCATTCTTGATCTAACAATAGCGAACCCAACAAAAACGGAAATAAGATCTGATCCATGTCAGTATTTTACTAAAAATCACGAGATATGTACATGAATTTTTAGAGACTATGCCAACAGAACAAGCGAGCAACGCTGCGAAACATGGAAACCTAACAGGTATCGCTAGATTATCTGATAGACAAGCTTACAAGTTACAAAATCGACAATACGTATTATACAACCCAAATATACAAAAAGATTTCTGTAGATCAAAATGGTTTTTTTCATGCCACACACGTGATTTTTTAAAGAAAAATACGTGACCAACAAAACAAGGAGTAGCATAAACCGTGATCGAAAGAATTTAGTCCGTGGTGGTACATTGGTACATAGATAGTGCGAAGTTACAACAATAACAATTTATCATTTACCCCAAAAATGCGTAATTCTAATATTTTTTGTTAATTTCTGACGTGTGTGCGTGTCCTATTACTTGTCTGGTCATTTAGGTATTTGGAATTATGATACTGAACCTTTAGATATTTAAAAATAATATTCGTCGCAAGTTCAAAGTACAATTGCGTGCCTAATGGAACCAAGGTTGGGCAGAATGTTAATTAGCCATAAAATTATAATTTTTTCGTGTTTACACAATCCCAAAAGTCATAAAATATTTACAAAGGGAGCCGCGCAAAAATAAAAACATGAGAAAAAATTATTATGTAATTTAGAAGAACTTAAGAGTTAACAAGATTAGTAAAAGAAGCCACAATATATTATGCAGGCGCTATTTGCGTAATTCGAGCCAAGTTGAATCTTAGGTTCGTTAATGTTTACTAAATTATTTGGGTTAATGCTTCTCTTATGTCATGCAATGGGAATTTTTGCAGACTCCAGAGACACGTCGTAAAACTGAGAAGGTAAAATGTGAGAAGGTAGGAAATTTAATTTTTTGCTCCTTTGTCGCTATCCTCATAACGTCGCCTCCGTATTTTTTTGCGTTTCATATTTAGTACTTTTATACATAAGTAATTTAAAGCTCTATGTATGGAGGAAGTAGCCTTATCTATGACGCATTGGGTTGCTTTAAATGAATGAATATGAGTGATACACAAGAGGTTTATTCACCCATGAAAAGCTAGTGCACTAAATTGACCTCAAATATAGTTCTGGTTATCCAAGAAACGACCAAAAAACTGCGTATTCACTACATCACAGACTGATCAGCCTCAGAGATGATACTGATAAAGATTGTGGTTTCTCTGGTTATTTAAAGAAAAGTGTAAAGCAGAGGAGGAAGCTAATGCACCTGCAGTAATAATGTAATATTCGTTTTGTCCGCAAGAAAATATCATCTTCATTCTACTTCTCTCGAGGAAACTCTTAAGGAGACTGGAGAACTCTTCTCTCGAGGAGATTAAATCAATTTCCCATTTACCACACGAACTTTGCCAGTCTTAAGAATCAACACAAGAAAGGACTCATATTCCTGTTCACTTTTCCTCTAAAAGTCTGTAGCTGCATTCTCCAAGTATGACCTTAAGCTACGCTAGTCAAGAGCAGACCTTGATTTCATCTATTCTGGCCCAGGCTTACCAATGCCACGGCCAAGGAGTATAAGAAGTTCATCGTCAACTGCATCTTCCGAAACTTTTTCATGACCAGGAAGTATGTATGAAGTCAGGTTATTAGCCAAAGTGCTTCTGATGATGATGACTGATCCACAGAAAAGAAGAGTGTCCTTAAATCTACACTGTTTGCTCGAACTGCTGATTTTCGAAAAATGATAGTGCTTTTTAAGCGATAACTTTGTTCTCAAAAGCCAAACTAAACCTTATTTATTTGAGAAGCTTTTGGGTTCATACTGAAACTCCATGCCACTCAAGAGATTCCTTGAATAATGCTCATGCCCAACTCGCGTCACGCACAAATCATAATTATCTCTGAACAATCTCAAAGGAAATGAAGACTAATTACTTATTAGAGGCACAAGGATTTCTTTTTCCCCTTCTTCGGCTAAAATTACGCATTCACTAATTCAATTTTACCAAAGATCAAGATCATACCTTGGCGGCGAAAAGGGAAGAGAAGAGATTCCTTATGCGATCCATATTTACACAAGAGAAAACTTCGGCTCTCTACTTCTACACCTAAAAAATAACTACTTTTCTAACAAGAAAAAAGTGACTTGGGAAACTGGAGAATCAATAAAACATCTACTCCACTAGAATTCTGATTATTTTCCCTACGTTAATTTCACCGGTTTTCTGGATTTCCAAAAACGACTAGTTTTCCGAAAAACTACACACCTTCCTTATCTATTCACAAACTCACAAAGACAAATACCAAGAAGGTACATAGGGAAAAGTTGGCTGAAGCAGGAAAAAAATCTTTTGCCTTTTTTACATTTCAACTACATATACTACGACTATGACTAATCCAAATAAATGTGTAATATATCTCTATTCAAATAGTGTGTAGCAAGGCAAAACTTTTATGATGATCACCTCCACAGACACAGAATACTATATGCAGTCACTATGCTACTCTCATCCATTTCGAGATTTAGAACCTGCAAAAGATAGTCATATTCTTCCTTCCACTTCTGTCTCTTTTTCCTACCTTTACCTCACAATCCAGTCGACCAGAAAATTAAACCAATCGAAATCCAAAACGCTATAGACAAATACGGAAAGTCAGAATGTTCTTGCAATTCATTCATCCCACGTAGTTTTTGCGTTGTTACACCTTCTCAACTTTGTACTCACGAGTACTACACATGAAAGTGCATCCATCTCATTTCATAATGTTGGTTGGTGATATGATGTGGTTGTGGCAGTAGGAAAAAAATGCTAGCAAAACGTGACCATACACTCATCCAAAAGTACTCTGACTGACTCAAATATGTACTAGTTTTGCTAATATAGGTAGAATTTTTTTTGGCTAAAAGTGCATCATTAAAGATGACTACGAATGGAAAAAATGGGATAGGTAGGTACAATCAGTGCATAAGTAATGCATCTTTCCCCACTTCTCACAATTAGCTAGAGCCAAGCATCGCCACAGTCAATATTACATTCTAGATACATACTTCGCCACTAATCGAATTTGTAATACTGCACTAAAGGTGGTATAATATGGAAGAAAAGATGCCGACCGGCATGTCAAGAATAGACGTACCTAGTCAGCAAAATCCACATTTAAGTAATTCCGCACTACGTTCAATTTCATAATTAAGGTGGTTGTAAATGGAAATGCACATGAGCTGAGAGATGTTCGAGGTACGATTTAACATGAGCTTATTATGCACTCACCAATTCTGTTGAAAGTGAACGTTGCATATGGCAAGATAAAGGAGGACAAACGGCTTTGCGTGGGTGTGTTTTACAATTCTACACACTTAAAGAAATTACATTAGAGAATATTTCCTAAAACATTGAATATCACGATGGTTTCTTCAGATTTCATCAAAACCTTAATGGGATCAAGCCCAAGCCAAGTTAATAGTGCGAACATCAAAATTCGTAGTTTATATGAATTGAACTACAAGTTCATGCAATGTCTGTTAAAAAGTACTTCGCCACTTCAAATTCGTCCCGAATCCGAACTTTCACGATTAGGTCACAGTCATCGTAACACATGGAAAAATTCTCAACCCACGCGGAGTCGTCATGACAAAGTGTGATACACTAGAATAGTCTCCATCCATCCATTTGGCATGCACATCCCAGCCCAGCAAAATAAAAATTACCTATGCGTATTGCTATTGCTTGCACACTCAAAATCTATATAAGCTTTCGTTTTCCAAAAGATCATGATGACATACCGCAGCGCAGTGACACGATCTCATCTTCACGAAATTGCATCTTTTCCTTGAAAAATGTTGTTTGTGTTTGTAGTTTTAATATCAAAACATGACGTAAACGCATCTTATAAAACCTCTATAGCTCGTGGCATTTTTTGGTAAGCTGCAATTTTTAAAAATTTAAATCCATCGCTGACCCAAATGAAAACAACAAGGATAAAAGCACTACCTATCAACTACCAGCCACATTTTCATCAAGTTCTATTGCATTATTATTAGTCATTAGGATCGCGTAAAGAGAGTAAGAGGCTCAACTCTAAAATCTAAAACCATGAACCAAACCAACCCAACCCATGTTACGACGGTGATGATACTGATGATGATGAAGTTTTGATGACCGAACGAAATCTCAGCAGGGACAACTGAAACTATTAGTCAACCGCGTCTTTAGTAGATCACGTCCTATTGATCATGCAGAAGAAACATGCGATGCTATACTCCCCGCTCCCCCCTCAAACAAACTTCCTTTTTATCAATACTCTCATTTTTTCTCAAGAAAAAGCATTAAAAGTACAACCGTGGACAATATTACACATTCCTTTTAAAATATTAAAGTCATTTTGAAGCACATCCATAGTCCATGTGTGTAAAAACAACACATTCGAACTTTTTTGAAGTAAAACCAATTTTTGACTTCTTTTATCGCATAGTCTGGCCATTCCATTCCATTAGTATAATCAGCTTTTTTTGTCCTTTGCTTCATGCATTCATTGCATGCATGCAGCCGACTAGCGAACGAGCAGAATAAAAAAACAAACTGTGATTATCGCTTGGCCAGCAGCAGCAGCCAACTCCTCAGCGACCCAGCTTCGCCTTCCTCCTCGTGACTCCTAATAACAGCTTATTATCCATAACTTAACCTGACTACCTACAAAAAAATATGGATTTCAATATGTACTTCTTCAAACAACTTCTGGTTTTTACCATAATACCTAATGTATTCAATTAGAATATTATGCATGAAACGTACATAAAGCAAACAGAAGGAGAAAATTATCTTGAGTGATGATGATGAAGAAGATGATATGATTCAGAGGAAAATATTTTAAGACGCTAATAGATCACTGCAGCAGCGCTAGCTAGCGTTTTATTACAGTTCCAGTAACAAAATATACATATCGTGAGCATTCTAATTCTAATCATTCATATTTATCTTCAATGGGTCATAATATGCCTTTTATTAGAGAAAACTACTGCGTAGTTTCCTTTGTTGCTCCTAATCCTTTATTGAGTTTGATTTATGGAATGATCTCTTAGGTATGCATTATTTACAACTTTGTCTTCTTCTCCTTCTGCGCCAAATACTTTTCTTAAAGAGATTACTGAATTGCTACAAAAATTACATCATTGGAATTTGGAACGTTATCTTCGAAAGGACTTCAAAGCGGTGGTGGTGGTAATTTAAACACGACTCTCTTGTTAGTGTGTGAGTACAGCAAGCAGCGCTGTTACAAAACATTCATCATCTCGAAAAATCATCCATTACTTCAACATACATTAGGTGCATGGATGCGTGTTACATACATACATACATACATACATACAAGCAGCGAAATTCTTTCAAGACATTTAAATGAATTACATGAAGAGATAATGAAACGACAAAGGTTTATGTCAAGCCCTGTGAAAATAAACATTAATAATAAACACTCCCTTTCTTTCATTCAATTTACATTGGGAAATACTGACCTTCAATACTTGTTCAGGAATACTGCAAAGTAAAAAGCTGCCGCAAAATATACGCATTAATTTTCATTCTAAAAATTACTCTTATTCCTGCGACATCTACTCTCCATGACATTCGACACATTTGATGGCAAATAGGTTTATTTTTGTTCTTTGACATAAAATCATTCATTTCAATAAAAAAAGCTGCACTAAAGATCACTCATTAATCATCGCGCTTGTAAATGAGAGAGAAAATGTACTCATGCCGCGAAAATGTGACTCATTTTTTTTAAAGCTTGGCCATGGCGTCAATAATAAAGCTCTTTAAGGGAAGTCATAAGGTTGATGCCTCGATGACATGACTAACACGTCAACAGAAGATGAATGACTAATCATTCAAACGCCAGAATATAATGCGACTAAAAGACATTTGCCGAAAATGTGGAGCACAAGTTTGATGCATGTTTGCAATTCTTTGATCCTTGTTATGACACTCTGACATTAGACTTGTAAAATTCCATTTAAAAAGAATTGGCTTGTAAAAATATCCACATCCATGAATATCAAAAAAAAATATGTATACCTATGGAGAATTGACAGCCTAAGTTATAAAACAGCGCAGACGCACCTCTTTGAATCAATTTGGACGTGATGGGATGACTATGATGAGAGTTGTTTTGCGAATTAAATGATTGAATATAAGACGTGAGTCACTATGGCAGTTTAATGATTAAGCAAATTAGCGCATTCCTCAAGAAGTCGTAAAATGTAATGTGAGCATCAAGTTGCATCTTATTGAATACTACACCGACCGGCATAGGCAATAAGGGAAATTAACCTTATGACATGACATATTTTTGAAAGGTGATATCATCAATCTCCATTTAAAATCTTTTGAGGATATTTAGAGCTTAGATTAGGCAGTATTGAATGACGGAGAAAGCCATATAAGCAAAAATCGGATTCCAAAGGATTTGAATAAATAAAACTTCTCATTAATTTTTTAATTCCCTTCATCACCAGATACAAAACGAGTCCTTTGTTCTTATTGTCGATATTATAAAGATCAACAGTCATAAATCAAAAAGAAAACTTTGGGATGACGGGCTAAACAAGCTTAAAAATTGGTTGTAATGCGATTTAACTCGTTATGCCGTTAGCACATGTATCGTATTAACATTTTTAGTAAAAGTTTTATTGGTACATTACGTCCCTATAATACTTGTCAATCCACATAGCATAGCAGACATTTCGATTTCCGATGTTTCGGAGAAGGCGAAAAAATAAACCAAATAATCCGATGAAGCACATTAACTCACTCCAACGAACGAAACACATAGGGAGGATTTCATAAGAATTTTTATAGCGTGTCAAGTGTAGAAAAAAAAGTTGCTTCTAGCTTCCCTCGCAGTTAAGATCGAATTTCATCCGGAGACAAAGAGACAGAGTGAACATGCCTACTTTTTACAGTATACTTTCTACAAAAATGTGTGGCCTGGTCTAGTCTATACACATAAATTTCGTTAAATGCATGTCACATTACATATACTTGGCTTCTTCCTTCGCTTGCCCCTGGTCCTCCCCGTCAACTCCAATCTTATGACAGGCGAGAAAGGAAAAAGAAAGCTGACTGAACTGAACCGATATCAAATCTATGTGTTTGAAACTGAACATGAATGGTCCTGTCACTAGTGTTTACTGCGTGTGTGAGCTGGATTCGACTATGAGTCCAAGTCCATTCACATTTCCATCATTTTCAGCTTTCTCACATTGTCGTAAAGTGAATCTTTTTCACCACCGAAATCCAGAAAAAAAATTACTGGAGACTCAAGATCAAGCAAGGCTCAACCACAAATATTTGAGCTGTTCTACAACAAAAAATATATGCGTAGAGGATGAACTGTAGCCGTAGCCGTGGCCAAGAAGCAGGATTTTAGTACTGTTTTTTTATTACGAAACAAAAGGCTCCAGTCACACGAGCAATATTTCATTTCAGATGACGTTCCTCTGTTGGCTATATACTGAAGGGATTAATAAGTAGGAAGAGGCTCAATTGGATTAAAACCCATGTATAGAAGAGCCAAGTAGCTTATCCATAACTCACTTGTCTGTAAGCAATCGTCTATCTTTTTTCCAAACACTTTATTAATTAAAGTGAACCTGGCTGATTCCAAATTTATAAATTCTACTACATAGATCCACTCATGCTTTTATTCATCCGTGGTCCATGAATGAGCATTATTCCTGGAGCTCTTGGAACTGTTGATACAAGCACAACACCTCCAACCAACTCTCAATTTAGCATCATTTCCGCCCTTTGTTTTCACGCTTGAAAAAATCAGTTCTTTTGTGCTAACATTACTTTGTAATTTGAAAGGGGAGGAAGGGAAAGTTGCGATCAACCTTCTCTAAGCCCCAATAGTCCAGCAGAATAGGTAAATTAAACTTTTTCAGCTGTTTTTACAGCTACTTAAATCTGCTCTCTCCAGACTATTCATGCATATTTGCATAATCTCATAGAGCAACTTCAACGTATACAAAACACATGATGAATCTTTGTGCACCAGATTGATTCAATGGTTGGAACGCTGTGGGGCATGGCATGTTCTCATCCTCATCATTCAACTGGCTTTTGATCGTACACACGTGAATTCTAGGTTGTTCCGCAATATTTATGGCCGAGGGGAAGGAACTCTTCACCAGCGATATATGTAATTAATTTGGACATCTGTTTCCGTCTGTTCTCATTCTCATTTCTTGATTGATATTGATATAATCATCAAAGGCTGTCTATCGGATAGAAACTCTTTTTACTTATTTGAGCCAGAAAACCATCCTTCCAAAAATTAGAATACAAATCTCATTTTTTTCTTTCAAGAAAATATTTTGGATTAAATTATTCTTGTTATGCACTTTGATAAGGAAACGCTGAATAAAACTTGAATAAAATATTTATCACAACTGCATGAACAAGTAAAGTCCCAGCCCAATATCTCCTTCAACGATGGGGTCGAGGTGGGTGGCAGGGCAAAATACTTTTTTTTATAATGTAGCACAATATGCATCTCTTCTTGTCTCGGAATTCCAGTTTATTCAAGAGCCACACAGCTACCTCATAAAAGCATGGTAAGAAGTATCAAAGTTTCAAAGATGGTGCAACTGCAACATGGGGATGCTTATATACCATCACATTCATAATGCATACGATCAGCATAGGTTCAAAAATTGAATAGGAATGGAGCAGGACCAAAGAGATGATACAAGAATTGAAATTAAATTAGCATCACGTCGAGCGTTCCACACTGAAAAAACTTGGTCGTAATTCTTCCGTTCTCATCATCCAGATTTACGAAATAAAAAAAATATTCAACTTGTACAACAGCTTATAAATCAAAAGGGCTCTACTACTTCTTATGGAATCCTTTCCTGTTTCCTAATTCACTTTTCTTCCTTCTTGAACAGCAGCAGCCGCTATAACGGAAAATGACCCCAACCAACAACCAAGGCAACGAAATATCATCATCGTCATCAGTAAACAGAACGAAAAAAAGTATTTCCTTGGGAAAAAGAACACTAGTTTTAAAATATGAGGAAACTTTTTTCTTACTTTCTATTCTATTTTATCCATTTTTCATGATATTTGGTTCCATATGATGCCTGGAAGATGCACTTCTTCAGTTCTGATCTTCCTACTTCCCTAATCCTATCTTAGAAGGGTTATCATCATCGCTATCTCCTTTCCGCCGAAAAAAATGCACACAATGAGGTAACAACGAGGCTCAAAATTGTAAATGCACGCATTCACATTCACATGCCCAGAGAAATCTTTTTTTCTGGATGCTTCTAACAAATATTTCAAATAATGCATTTCATCTATCCTTCCTTTCTTCCCTTGCGTAGATTCTTAACTAAGGACTATGGACACACCAGAGTCACATTAAAAAAGCCACATGATAAAATATGGATCAAATACCAGAGGAAAAGGTCGTTCCTTCTCTCCTGTAGCCCATAGTCCATATTAAACACAACAGCAATCTAAGTCTTGCCAATGCAATGGTCTCTGGAGCTTCTGGATAAAAAACTATAACAGACGCTCGTTTTTTTTTCTTTCCACTGTAGTCTCTTGGTAAAAAACTAAGAGTGGACTCTAGGGTTTTACTTACAACTTCCTCTTATCTTTCATAATGATACTAGCCTTTCCCACATAAGTAAACACAAAGAAATACCTATCTTTAATTCTGAGTGCATTCTCAGGAAAAAAATACCAAGAGAGCCCAAGACTTGAGTCTGAGTGCACTATTTTCTTCCGTCGCGTCGTCTTTTTATTTTTAGGCTCAGCAAAAAACTTCTCCCACTGACATTACGGAAAAACCAACGACTCATACAAAAGAAAACTCCCAGTGCAATATAAAAAGTACCGTTGGAAAACATAAATTCAGCGTATGTGGACAGAGACAAGACTATCCTTTCCTCCTATTCGATGTAAACTTCCATTACATAAGACATCAGTTGAGAGAAACGCACAATTGTGCGCATCAGCGTTTTTTACACAGCACTTCACAACAACTAATAATAATAATAGCGCAATGATGTCCCGAAAAAAAAAGAAATTATTAAAGGTCTCGGTCTCTAGGTCCTTGCTTGACTGTCTGTCTGGTAGATAAAAAACCTTCAGGGTAAGTCCCATCCATCCATCTAGATAACTTCTTTTGTTAGAAAAAACTAAGGAGGATGGATGAACACACATTTTATACCTAGGTATTTCTTTTACTAGCACCGTTACAGCAATCCTTTATAACTCATATTACAGTACCTATTTTCCATTTTCAGCGATTCTCCTTTCCTACTCTTGATTTATAAGAAAGCAAATTTTCCCTCTACTCTACAGATCTATTTCTCATTTTTCATGCATTTCTCTAAAAAGCTTAAGGACAATCTTCTCACAGAAGCTATCAAACTTTCTCGCCCTGCGTGTGCTACGAAAGACTATTATTTTTTTGTGATGCATAATGTGTCACGACATGAGAAGTGAGTGAGTGAATTGGCGTGATATATGAATGTGTATTACGGAGAATGTGAATCTATGGCTCACTTTACTCCTCTTATTGCAGTAAAAACTACCGACTCATTTCTCTTCGAGCTCTTTGGCGCTAGAATAAAATAAAAATAATGTCAAGTGCATGTAACTGAGCATGGAACACAATAATTGTACTCCTCTTGTTGTAGCAAGTTCATGTAGAAATAGAAAAGATTCTCCGATCCGGTAAAAAAAACGTGAACTTTACACCGTCAGTAATATTTATTACAAGTGTTTTACAAGATTTTCATAAAAAAGAAGCTGCATGTATTATTATTAGTACTTCTTTCACGAAAAAATATACCTTTTAGACTCATGTTACAAGTTGGAAGCGACGGACGACGGCGGCATGCTTATATCTCGAAATAATATATGAGCTCCCATTATTGTCACCATTAAGCAACTCCGGAATGAGCGCTGCGTAAAAAAAGTAAGGTGAGCATGAGGAAGATGCGTGCGACAATTTGCTATTCCGGTTGTACTCAAGCATACTTTTACTCATTCTTCCTAACTAAACTTTAACAATAAAACGTCTTTGATGGTTTCCCGTTTCACTTTAAGAATTTCCACTGGATACTTAAGTGGTTTGGTGGGATGTCCCTACATTGCATTTTTATATGACCCTCAGAGGAATGCCGAGGAATTTTTTTCAAGCTGCTAAATATGTTCGCGTAAAGTAGGAAATACTACATCTAAACATTAAAAAAATCCAAAGTTCATAAGCGCACTTTTTTAACAAATACCTAATCCTCGTAGATAGGTCGTGAGTCGAGCATTGCGTTATCTTTTATTAGCTTTTTTAATCCTTTCATGCTTCTAATTTTCTTTGAACGAGATTAAGTCAAGTACAACTTTAAGTCCCCAAAAAAATATTAATGCACAAACTTTTTCAATGAAATAACACTTTTATGGACTTTCCTATTCGTAGGAGAGCTCTTTAAGCCATCCAAATTGATTTTCAAATAGGTGAAACTCACCAAACAGCCGAATATGCATTCTCTTAAGCTCCAGTAAACAGGTACGGCTTTTAATATAATTACATTACATATTATTATTTCCCAGTTATTGCGTGCAAACAATAGCTCAACTATAAACAGGAAATGTTCCTCTCGAAACAAGTACCTATCAAATGCAAGGGGATGTTCACAGACAGTTTTGAATGAATATAATATAGGTATGCACGCCAACAATATTAATTTGTGAGAATTTTAGAACAAACATTATGTTTCATATGAAACATGAAACCACCAAAGCATCTGAGAAGGATATTTTGTATGATAAAAATTTTACAAAAGTTTATGATGCTATGATGGCGAAGGCCACAAACGCAAAACGCCGCCTGAGAGAGCTAATTCTAAGGCTAAACCTTGGTTTTCATTCTCATTAGAAAAGTTAAAAACTTTATCATCATGATCACACATCACCATCATCATATCTGACTGGGGTTTTGAAAGTTGGCTTCCCCAGCCCCGTTTTCATTTTACGCAGTTGATGCTGACAGATGGAAAGCACTGCACGAGAGAGGAGAGACCGTGGCTGAGAAGATCAGATACTGAAAAATAATGTAGAATCTGCACCAACTAATTTCATTTCCTGCCTTTGCCTTGCCTACTTACCACAATCCCCAATTCATAATCCTTAGTCTCCAATTAAACCAGAGGAAGCCCTTACCCAAAAACCTCAAAAATGTCACGTGTTAAACCTCACAATTTCCCAGTGCGTTAAAATGTGGAATGTGTAATCACAAATCTCAATCAACAAAAAAAGTTATCGAGGTTACGGTTACACATGGTCTGCCAACATTGCGTACGGAATACTAACGTAATATCCCTCACCTTACACACCCAATCATTCGGAGATTTTGAAGAAAAAATGTAGTAATTGCGCATTATAGACTAACTTAGACAGTTTGAATTTTCGACGCAGAATAAAAAGCGTAGGTAATTTCTAGTACCTAATTTGCATTTATAAAAAAGAGATTGACTGTGACTGGCAATACCTCCACGAATAAATTGACATGATACACCCTGTCCGTCGAAAATTGAAAAATCGTGGCTCGCTTGGCCCCAGCTCGTGCTGCACAATTATTTATTGGCACTTTATTGAAGCCATAGATTCATTCTCCGCTGTCTCATTTAGCAGCTCTCTGATGAGAATCCGTAATTAACGTGGACGCGGTCGGACTAACCCAATCACAATGTCTGACGTCTGACAAAGTACAAATAGACCATTGTCGAGGTCCGAATAGAGGTATTCATGATAAAACGTATTGATAATGCAAAAATTCAAAAGTCAAATTTTCCTCCACTCCTTAAAAATGATAAACGATCACAATAAATGGGCAGGTAGGTATAAAAATCAAGACATCATAACACTACTGGCACAATAATGTACCGTCGCAAAAAATTAAAAATTGCATACAATACAACGTCACAGCGTATTATTTCTGAAGTCCTTGAAACCTATTTTTAAACACAGCAATTTTCATTTCTGTCCGGAATACTTAATGATAGATGAGGGTCAGCAGAATGACATTACCGATGGTGCAAAAAATTAAAAGTAAGGTGGAATTTTTCCTCTTACATTCCATTGCAAAACGGAGATGTTCATAGTATTTTTTTCTCATTACGATTGGATTGCAATGTACATGGTGGTTTTCTTGCGATACTTGCATTATTTATGCCATTTTAACCTTGCCAAAAAATATGATGCGGGAGACAAAATATTGTTCAAGCTTCCTCAATCATTTGCACTTTTCCCATACCATTATTACGTTCATCATTAGAATATACTATAAAGGTATGCTGCATTTTGATGGAACGAAGGCAGACACTTGGAGTATATCATCAATGGTCATAAAAATCTGATAGCACACCAGAAGCCACCCAGGCTTCACAATTTCTTTGTTGAATGTGTAGCTTACCAGCCCATATCAACATCCAAATTGAGACCTTTGTCTACCAAAACTAAAAGTTAAATATGCAACCATAGAATTATGTAAGGTGAACACGCTTCCCTGCTTTGATTCATATGACCATGTTGCTCTGTCTGGTATCTCTTGAATTCATTGACTATTACAACACTGATACCTATGCCGATAGTGAAAATGGCTTTCTTCGCCAAAGTTCAACGAGGCTTAGGTAACGACTTCCGTGAAAACAAGGATTCTTTACGACCCCATCTTCAATTCTGATTTTTCTACACTGCCTAAAAGTTTTCGTTTTCTATAAAGAACTTAGCTCTTTCCAAGATACATATTAGTATTCTCGTACACATGTTTTCGTTCTGGGTAAAAGGCAAAGCGATCATCATCCCCGGCTTGCTTGGTATCATTTTATTCAAGACGCGGAAGAAAAAAAGGAAATTGTGTTTGTTAGTAAGATATGCTACG
>JAHZNI010001573.1:0-12173 GCA_027744415.1 Seira ritae | reverse complement strand
AACATTTTAGATTTTGAATTGACGCAATGTTTTGGTTCTCCCAAGGGGATTCTTTCAGTTCAGATTGACAGGTATCGCCCAAAAATTGTTTTGCTGATGATAGGACACAATAATTTTTTTGACGAAATGACCATAAATATAGCTTTATCTTGATCACTCCAACAAAGTGAGCTTGGCATTTGACATGATAAATAAGAAGAAAAAAATATTTTATTGTTTCCTCAAAGGATTGATCAACAAATTGTCAAAACAGACATGAAGGAGTGACAATGAGACAAAGAATATTGTCAGCGTTCAGTGCTGTTGGCGTCAAAAAAATAAAGCAGAACTTCTTTCGTAATTACTTACATGTATATTATGTATCTAGTTCATTAAGCTGTACTCATTGAACCTTAAAATTTTGAAGATATTAAACTCCACTTTAAATGAAGAACATTAACATTAATAGGAATGTCCTTTTAACATTTGTCAATATTGGGATAAGCAGTGAGCAGACACCTTCAGAATAATATACTTACATATTGTAGTAGACAGCAGAGCAATGTCCCAAATCTTAATTATCTAGCTGAGTAGCTTTTAGACTGTAATATGGAGTGACATGAAGCGACGGCAGCATAATGAAATGAAGTGATCAGTGATCACCACGCAGACAAAAAACCTTCTGCGTCCTGACTTGAAGGAATTGGGAATTGATTTTTTAAGGAATGATCAAAGGAATGCAAACACACCTTGTAGTAGACTTACTAAAAACCAGCAATAAAGTTAAAGTTGAAACCAGGACATGGTCAGACCTTGACGAAAACCTAGTAGCACAATACATGCATTTTTAGTCAGGATTTGGTTTGAATGTGAATGAAAAGCCGACGAAGTCAAGATAGATAGCATTTGGTCTGATTAACATTTATCCTATCTTAGGATCACTTCCTCGTTGACTAAAAGTATAAAAACGATTTTTATAGGTTATGGATTACATTATGCGATAGAAAAGAAGTCAAGTGAATTCCGCATAACTTTGGAGAAGTCTTGTGGAGATTTAGATGCTGTTTCTGTCAACTTTGAAGTTATCTCATCTGGTGCTAACACCCAAGCCTCGACATTTTTTTTAATCTCGTACCACCAATTTACTTTTTATCTGAAAGAAATTATTAGGTATAGTATATTGTGAATGTCGGATAAAAGATTATTGCGGAAGAAGGTACACAGCCAAAGCAGTCTAATCGTAATTTCAAAAGAACATTTTGCCCTCAATGTAATTTTTTTGTTTATGAATTTATGACTTTTACTTTCAAGGAAAAATCGTGCATATTAAAATCTGAACTACGTACTTAAGTAGATTAATGATCAAAGCCAAGCAAAGCACATTTCAGTGTGATGTAAATGCAAAAAGATGATTTCAATCATCTCGAAAAATATATTATAAATCACTTTGCTTCAAAGAGAAGATTAAAAGCTGCATTTGGCGACCATCAGAAAAAGATTATAATCACGTAGGGATAGATAGAGCTTGAACTTAGTCAAGGCTGCTCAAGGCTTTCAGGGCGAATATATCTTCCATCAAATATGACAGAAGTGACTCCCACGCTAAATATAGAGATCTATCTATCTATTTTTTTACTCGGTGCTTTTTTACAATCATAAATCATTCTGAGGAAAACCTTCTCGTTTGCATGAAAATAACTTTCGAGCAGTCGCAACAATGAACAAAGTCATCATCTTGACCCTCGAAATAATCACATTTGATTATTGAATGAAAACGTATAAAGCTCTTAAAAATTAAGGAGCTTATTAATTTTTTCCGTATGACTATGACTTCTTTAGATTTTTTATTGTCTAGTGGAAGCTACTTCACTATTTCAATCTACATCAATTCATTCCAAGTCTCAGAGCTTCTCAGTAAACACTACACAAAAAAATAAATGAGGTCTTTCAAAAAAATAGTCGCATAATGTGTGGCTATTAAATATAATAATAATTTGTTAGCTTTTGCAACGCAACATGGAGCCTCCATCATCGTCAACATCATCACCCGTCATTTTTATTATCGATTTATTATCGCCAAGATGAGATGGTCACTCCATATATGGGAATGAGGATGTTCGTCCCACCCATTCCAAACGATATTCTTCTGCAAAGAGCAGGAAAATAGTGAAATAGTCGAGCAAAAGTTATTTCCATTGAATCATTAAAATATTATTATGTTGGTAGTCAAATCGAAGAATTGTAATAAATCTCTTTTTATTTGGACGCAAAAATGCCATGCCACAACCACAACTAACCAAATATTTTAGAAAGCGAGACGACAGTGACAGTCGACTTGGGAGACATGATCCACTACTGGAGTGGACCAAAATCTGATGTGATGTGACGTGACGGTAGATTTGTAGATTGCGGTGGAGCTCTGTGTAGTCCACCGACAAAACAGTTTTTTTCCATGAATCACAAAATGAAATAATGAAATGCGGTCTTGCGAAATTTCTACGAAAAAATAATTCACGATCTTCTGGATAAAATGTGAAACTCTCTAAATGTGAAAATATTTTCTTCATGAATAAGAATGCAAATTCCTTTTTTAATCTATTGTGATGTAATGATAACATCTTATTTATTTACCCAGATTTGCATAGAAAATAAGAAAAATCAAGTTCGGCTTCCTAACTCAATCCAAACTAAATTATTATTGCATTGATAAAAAAGTACAATCTTCTAAATTAAGTTGACAAGATGAGATTCATTAAAGGAACAATGAGTGCGTAGGAGCAAACAAGTAATTTGAATGCAGATTACAAGCAATTTTAACGTCGTGAATTCATAATGGCAAAAAAGAGATTCCCTGCTTGTAAGATTTAATGAAGCCAGTCCAACAGTCAATCAATCTGAGTCGACTGACTTGATTAATTTCATGCATATAAAAGCTAAAATTTGCATAGAATTTAGATGAAATAATAGAACAGTGGCAGCATCTCTGCTTTGGAATGAAATCTCAATAACATCGATTGGCCAAATAAAATGTTTTGATTTTGATGTGGGAATGAGAAAACGATAGAATCTAGTAATGCGCAGTGGACTAGAAATTTTAATTAAAGGATAAAAATTGAGCGATGGGGCAAACTGATACTAAAAGCAACGCATAAACACATTATGCAAAAATGCATGGTTTATTTGAACAAATATTACTTTCTTCTCGTCATAAGTTCAAAGAAGAAAGCATATATACAAACTTGAACAAAAGTCAACAATAAAACTATTTTATTTAATTTGTGTCCCGTTCACTGAGAGAGAGAGAGAGAGTTCAAGGTCAAGCAGAATAAACAAGTCAAGTCAAAAGGGAAACGTTAAAAATGCGTCTTTTCTATCATATGACAAGGCATATGATGATGATGATAGGAGTGCAGTAGTTAAGTGGTTGTTTACAACAGTTGCTTAAAAAAATGTGGCAGGAAGGCTGGCTGCTGGAAGCAATCTAATCTTGCGTTTTTAATTACACATTCTATTCACCATTCACCACCATAATCATATCATAACCATCGTGCATTCAACACGAGCTATAATTTTGATACATCAAAGTTGAATAACCTTTCCAGTAAAAGTAATGAATTATCACCAGATCGCAGACAAGTGTCTTTGTTTATGATTAGGTAAATTGTAACTTTTTGCAAGCAGGTAAAGTTGGTGATGTGATAAGAGTCAACCAGTTGGGGAAAACAATAGAAAGGAAAAATATTATTTTACCGATAAAAAAGTTGTTGATCATTTTAATTACGTAGAATAAGTCAGTTTATCATTGTTACCTATGTCACTTTGCATATTATAAACCGGTAGAGTCATTGAGGTCATGTAGTCGTGACTTACATCAGAGCATGGAGAACGAAATGATGACGATATGGATCAGGATTTTTCAAAGTCGATATAGAAAATTTTCAAAAACATTCCTACATTAGTTAAGTAATCAACAAGACAGTGAACTGTACGCGTGTAACGCGTTCCAACACCAACATTTGATGCAGTACATACGATCTATTGTCTCAGTTCCGAGAAAATTCATTATAACACGGCTAGTGAATCTTCCAGCTCAAAAAATCTTACCTAAAATACATACGAAACATGTGTGAGAGCAAAGGTTGTTTACTTTCTCGTGTTTGAACAAGATAACGCCGGATGAACGGCTCAACTTCAACTCTTTCGCGCATTATGACGAGTACGGACTAACTTATAAATATTCAGTTATGTTATAAGGACCTCCGGACTCCGCCAATATCTCCAACATCCATGCGGAATGTTGAAGATAAAGGAAGCGCAAAAAAGTCTTTTTTATGACGACAACCTTGAGAATGAAAAGCAACATAGGTACACAAAAAATGAGTGTTGCATATGATATGACTATGACATGGATGAAACAGGGAACACCGAAATGTGACTGTCACATAATTGCGAACTTTTGCGTAGATATTTTTAAATAGAAGAAAATGTTACCAAAATTTTCCCCATAAAAAGTCAAAGATAGGAAGAGATGATATATGAGATTTTCGGAAAATCAGTGAAGCTGTTGTTGATGTCATGAAAATCCTTTGTGAACCCGAAACCTTTTGATTTGCAGGAAGAGGTCATCTTCATGATCGCAATGATCCCCAGAGATGGAATAACACAAAACATAACAGGATAAAAAAACTTTCAAGTAATCGGTTACCTTCAAGTCACTTTGAAGAAGAGATCTAAACCTAAACGACCTATAATTTACACAAAACCAGGGGAAGTAATCGTATACATATCTATTACCTAAGCGTGCTAAATTGCATGACGCAGTACGCAAGGATCGAGTATTGAGTGAGCCAATTTTTTTTCTAGCGAAAAGTTCACCATGTCATGGCTACAAAATTGAGAACCCTTCAAACCCAGAGGGGTCCCGATCCGATTGGAAAAATACTACGTGTTTCATAGAAAACGTAATCAAAGTTGACGACTGACGGGGACGACTGACACCATCGTCAACTTATGTAAGTAGATCTTATTTGAGAAACACTACAGACTACAGACATATATATTATGTACTTTTTGTAAACGAAAATGCGATGTCATAAAAATGAAAGTTTTTTTTTCGTCGAAGACATAGCCAGGAAAGAGGAAATTGCTTTTTCGCACTGTAGAATTCCTTACAAATACACATCCACACTTCTCAAAACCGTAACGTACAAAATGGAGAAAACTACTCGACTCACCTGTACCTAAACATTTTAGACATGACATGAGATACGGAAGGCTCATATAGATCACAAGCACTTACACCGACAGACTTTAAATTGGAAGTTAGATATTCATGCACTGCATGTGTCATGCCCTTGAACTAATCCATGTTGCTATATGGCTTTGACACAAACCTACGTAGTTTCCGTGAGCTTTTCCTTTTTCAACAAAAATTTGTATTTCCAACTTCTTTACAATCTGGATAACATATATAACTTCCGACCGATGACATTTCGCACAATACAATTATTGCTTGCGCAAGCATGCATATGCATACATAAACATGAACGTTGTTGCATCATTCATAATGAATAAAGACCTTGAAGCGACTTTAATTATTCTCTTAACCACTCAACATAAGCTACTTTTTATCCTAATGAAGCATAAGAAATTGATTACATGCACTATAAACAAGCAAGCATACTTCCCGAATCACACTTTCAGCCAATTTAAGGAAGGTATAGGAATGGACATCATTATAGTATCGAGGTCGGTCGCCACTTGACTCTCGTGTTACGCCAGAACATTGACAAGTGTTTTTTTCTGTCCAAATGAGGAGATGTGACACTACGCAATTAAGATGCAACTGCAACCCTTTGATTTTTTTTAAATATTTTGAAAGAATCATAATTAATCCTATGAAGTAAATTTTATTGCTTGTTGCCAGAGCCAGATCAAGATTTTATTTCTAGCTTGTTTCCCTATGTCGCACACCACCAATGAAATCATCATCCCCCAAAGATGAGACATTTAACTGAAGTTAGTAAGTAAGTAAGTACGTGTCAACATACCGTCCATCATTTGAGTAACCTTTAGCCTAAAAAAGTGATAGGGTGATTCGTCATCCTAACCCTTTTTTGATCATGTTCGAATTTTAATGTCAATATTACATGGCATGATCATTGCCCTTCTATTAAAAAAATATCGTCGTATTTTGGAATGACAAATAATAATACGAGCATAAAATAATTATCTCGTTTTCAATACTGATAGATGAAAAAATTAAATTAGATGAACTTTACGTCTTGCCAAAAGTTTATCATCAATTATCACATTTCCTTGTGAATGTGTCAGGGACATGAAGAAGACGAAGTAAAAAGCAAGGAACAAAAATTATGAATCAAAGACGGGAGATAAGATGTTCTGTAAATTGAAAGGCCGTAACTTTTTTGGAAACTTTTTTCAGACAAAGCAGATAACTTCTGATGCTCTATTTTTATAACTGTACTAAAATTTCGTTATCATCATCGTTTTATAGCGTGTGGTCGGAATGGTCGGCTTGGCTTGACTGGATAATATCTGGACTGGACTTGGAAGCTGTATTAAGTAATGTGCTATCTTATAAAACATGCAATAAAATCATGGACAATCCCAGAAAAATTGCTTTCACAAGAGGGGTTATAACTGGACTTTAAGATTAATTGCATAAATCGAAGAATTTTTAAGTTACTTCGAACTAACCGGCGACAGTTGAGGAAAACGAAATTGAAGACGCTCAAAAGATTACCTAATACAGCACTTGCACTGAATATTCATAGGACAGACTCCACAGGAAGTAAATTAAATTAAATTCAGGGAAAGGATTCAAGTGCGCAGGAAGAGTGGTAACAGAATCCATACTGTTGTACCACTTGGGACAAAGCTTTAATTAAATGTGCTGCTCTGAAGACATGCCCATGAATTAATTGAAGAGAAAATTTAAATGCTGCGTACTGTTGAGTTTGACTAGTTAGTTCAACTTGCACTTGCTCCTCTCTACAATTTACCTTGAGTGTGGTGTACAGTATCGCAGCGCAGTAGACACGTTCAAAAATCAGGTCTCTAGAAGTTTGCCAGCTTGGTTAATTATATTACAGGAACATTGATCTCTTCCTGAATACATACCCATTCTTTCGTGTTTCATCAAGGGAGTTGAAAACACATGCCTATGCGTAATATATGAAGTTCTAGATGAGACAAGTGTTTTGTAAACAAAAAGTGTTATTTGCTTTAGTCATGTCGTAAGCGTAATATTTATTCTAGTAAACCATCGGATTAGTTTTCATTGCCTAGTCTGATAAATGCCGAAGAGAGACATTCAGCAAAGTTTTTCAAGGATAAATCTGTCGTTCGATCGTGTTCATTCAGTCGAGAGACTATATGTATAGTGGAGTCGTCACGGCAGTATGTATGTCAAATAAACACTTTGAATTTTACAAGTTGCTCGCTAAATGCAAGTGCATTTGATTGGACTTGATACTCGGCTGCCACACGTATGACATGAGCATTTGCCTACCAACATACATCCATCGATTAGGTTAGGAGGAGGGGGTTGAAATTGAAATTTTTATGATCGTCATTATTCCAATAAAGTATGCACATTAAAAATGATATTTTCCAAGTTTCTTCCCAGAAAAAAACATCCAAGATCGCATTACATTTTTCCTTAATCCTACAAACTGAACTGAATTTGTTTTTTTATAAGAATTCGCGTGTCATTTCAATTTCCTTAAAAATTACTACAAATGATTAACAAATTCATTCAACATTACAAATTACACAGAGTACATTGAGCTCCCTACTAAGTGCAAGTGTTTGGGCATTCCATCCCATGTCAATTCTCTTTGTATGGATACTTTACGAGCAGAATATATATGGGTGGTGATGCCATATCAGGAATTTTGATGGGATGATGAGCTATTCACTTAGCCGGAAGGCTAATGTCTATTTCATATTTTATGAGTGAAGCCTGAAGAAGAGTGAGTGAGGAAAAAAAATCAGGTAAGTAGTAGTCTAGCCTAGCTTCAATATTATGCACTTTTGAGAAGAGTCTCTTCAGTCAAGGCCACTTTTATATGACATTTCACAGCTGAAAAATATTTGCTACAAATACAAATTATCGCCATTTACATTACCTACTTTAGAGATGCTGGCCATAAATGGTAATATCATAACGTGGAGGGAGGAGATAAAAAGAGAAGATTCACCTTTTTCCTTGTAAATTTTTTTATTGGTAAAAGGCATTTAATAGATTACATTAACTTTGAGCAATGTCGAATACTTGGGTAGATTTTTCGAAAATCCTCCGAAGATATTTTCTTGACATCGTGCCATTATTGAAAGCTTTTGAAACGGAAATATGATATTACAACTTCGATTTTTTTGAGTCGCACCTTCCTTTATATTTCAATCAATTTCATGACAAGGAATCTGAGAATGAGAGGTTATTTTGAGACAAGCTCATCTCATCTGCAGGAAGAAGAAGTAAATGCCTTATTTTTATTACGCGACATTACCTCGCATATTCGGAACATAACATTGAACCATTGAAGATTACTACGGACTATTTTTGGCTTCATCGTTCTGTTTTGCAGGTGATCATTTCATGAAGGAAATATAATATGTGCAACACATACATATACATGCACACATGCATAGTGTAATTGGTGTCGTCAAGAAAGGGCCAATTAGCACTTTTTCGCATCTTTAATAATAATCGTTAATTTACAATTTTCTAATTTTGTCTCTCTTTTGGCGGACAGGATGAAGAATTGTTGTTATTTATGAAATGTCTCAGTTTTCTTAATTGCTTGTCCAAAGAAACCCGCCCACGAGGGAAAAAACCTTTTAAAAAACTTTTCCCTCCCTCGAGTGGGTAAGAACATAAAATGCATGTTTCTTTCACAACTCATCACCACACCACACCACCAAATGCCATCATCGTCCAAAATGTTTCCAAAAAAATCAGCATAAGAGTTCCATCCCCTTCCATCTGCTTGTTCACACGAATTATTATTATCAGGGAAAAAAATACGACAAAAAAGATCCTAAATCCTAAATACAGACACAACCATAACCATGAAGTAATCTTTGAAAAGGTAATATTTTGCATAAGCTTTTAGCTTACACAAATCATAAGCCTCAGGACCAGTCAGTCAACACAACAAAAGCCAATACAAAACAAGTAACTTTTGTTATCATCACCATCATCAATCTTCACCATCCATTAAATTAACTAACTAACGTGTGTCCATACATAAATTTAGCCAGAATGGGTTTCGAACCGCTTGCAACTGGTGTGGTGGACTGGAGTTGGATTGGAATAGCATTAAAAATTCACAGTATGCAAGGTTAGTGATAACAAATCAACGAAAAATCACTAACCTCAACAACAGAGAATCGCGTAACTAACCTAAACATTTTCGCTCAGCTCAACATCAACTCAGCCAGCAGCAAGCCAACGATGAGGAATGAGGATGGTGAGTCCGTGACGATGCCAAGTGAAGTCAAGGCAAAGCAAAAAAATTGCAATATGAGTTAACAGTAGCTTTGCTGCTACAGAGCCTAGCAGAAAATAAATATAGAAATGTAAATGACATCATTCCATTCAATCCTGATCCTGAAGCACAAAAAATATTGTGTGCTTAGCTTTGGCTCAGCTTCAGCTAACAAAAGCTTCCAACTTCAACCTTCAACAAATCCAAAACACTGTTAAAAATTTTCTCCTTTAAAATTTTAAGATGAACAAACTGCTTGATTTGATGATGATTTTTTGCAAGCCAGATTACCTTACCTCTCCAGTCAATCACACCAAAAAAAAACCAGAACCAAAGAGGCAAAATATATTATGCTCATGCCATGCATGCATGCTATCTATGCATATTTATGCCATGAACATGGCCTATCTTAACGTTAACTGACGGCCTGTTTATTTGTACTACTTTAAACTTTCCGAGTTTCGAGATCGACAATACAATGTTACATGCTAATCAATGCTATATTAAATTCATTCTATCTCTTGCAGGACCCAAAAACCAAAAGTCATCTTGGCAAAAGATGAACTGGTGACAGCAGCAGCAGCTTCAATGCGCAAAAATAGCAGAGGAGGAGAGGAGGGCGAACTGAGCAAAGCAAGTCAATAAGTACATATTATTGCCTAAATATTTGGAGACGTTGCCTTTGTCAGATGAGCCTAAGAAGCTTCCTGATAGACGCTTTGTCAGCCAGACGGACAAAATTTTATTTGAGCATTTTCGAAACGCACTTCGCAAAAATAACCTTTAAACTTTTCCCAACTCCGTTTCCGTTGGGAAAGTATCATTGATTTTTCCAAGGTTCCTATTTTGTTTCCGTCCTGCCAAATATCATCATCTGCTTTTATCGGCAAAATTTATCAAAGTCTTCTACTTTGCATAAGGTAGATGTAATGTGCAGCTCAGTCAATGATCATTATTATCATGAATAGCTGAAATACGACCTGAAAAGAAAAAAATTCCAACAAACCCGCAAAACATATCCAGGTAATGATATCAAGTTCCAACAATTACCCGAGCTGTACTCAACGACAATCGATGAAAAAATCTCGGTTTACATTCAATTTGAATTGAAACACGCAATGCTTAGAATACACATAATATCCAATTTCAATTTTTCAATCACATTCCTCCGCTTTTAAGATATTAAGTTACCGATTCTGAAAGAATACGACGAATAAAGTTCGCTGAGTATTTTTAGACTTCGGTGCACTATGCAAAATGGAGAAAATCTTTCATATTTTCACATTTCGAGTCAAGTTTCATAACAGACACACAACAATAATGCTACAATTCTTTATCCACCATCAAAAAATAAGATTTTTACAATCATTTTCAAAGCAAAAAGTCAACATTTTACCCATCAGTTTCCTAAACCCATAAAATGGAAATGTAGCAGGAATTGTTTACTTGACCTGGGAGGGAATAAAACATGTGTATTTTATACAAAAAGCTTCCATCAACCCTCCCTCTTTCAATGACCGATCCCCACTATAAAATGTTAGCCTGGTCTGGTCCTAGTGAAACATGACTTGAGTAGTTCCAAATTGAACACGAAAATAGGCAAATGTTTTGCATTAAACAAAATGCTTTTTTCTTCTTAAATAGTAGACTTTTGAAATGGAGCCAACTAAGCATAGGTGCATTGTTCGAAACAAAAATTGAGCAATAAAATATCTATCCTTCCCTCAACAAACTCTTTTACCCTGAAAACCAGGCATAGCACATAAACCCCATGAAACAAAAATCTTGCAATGGATTTTTTTGCAGAAAAAAAGAGATCAACATACTTGAATGAAAGGAGAAGAAGACGAAGCGCCAGTATAAACAGATAATATTTGCTCACTGAAGCCAAAAATAATTAAAAGCAATTGTCTTCTGAAGCGTAAAGGAAATGTCTGCTGTAATTTATCTATCTCGTATGTTTTTACCCAAATCTGTTTCGCTTCCATGCATGGCTTTTTCCATAGCACGAGATCAGCAGAGATGCATGCAAGTAAGTAAGACGCAACAAAATAATTCGGTGGGAGAGTTCATTTAACCAGATGCATTATTGTATTAATATCCACACACTTCGTGAGCGCTTGCGTTTCTGGAGAATTTTATGACGTAGGGCTTTTAAAAGGATAGGCACTATGACCAGGGGGATATAGACAGGTTCGGAGTGTTTTACTCAGAGTCTCAATTTAAGCTCTGGATTCATGTCCCAAATTGCTTTTGAAAGCTCTTCTCCAAACCCATGACATTAAATTGAGTGAAACAATGTGCCTAAAATGGCATTCTCTGTGACACTTGCAAAACCTTTGCCTATCGCTTGTGCTTGCTTATGTAATCCTTCGCTTTAGTTTTTTCGGACCTTTAGCACTAAAAGACAATTTGAGGCATTATATCGACATGCGGGAGATAATCCCGTGTCGTCTTTCCATTTTCACGAGCGAGCCGGAGCCGAGCCAAGACTACTCCACCAAAGTGGGCATTATATTATGATTATGTACGCTGCAGCAGCGTTTTTTAACAAGAGAAATTTTCTAAAAACCCCTCTGGGGATATGTAAAAGAAAAGTTTTTTTTATCATTACTATAATCAATCCTCATCAAGCTCATCAACCTGACTACACGTTGAAGAAACATAAAAAATGGGAAA
>JAHZNI010001572.1:0-11354 GCA_027744415.1 Seira ritae | reverse complement strand
ATAGGGAATGAAATATATTGCAGGATAGGCCTTTCTCCCCCTCGTCTCACCCTCAAATTTTCCTGTTGTGCCGCCACTGATCATGTGCATCCGTAATTTTACAGCTCTCATAAATTTATTCTGACGCTGAATTCAGAGTTCGTTTGGCCATTTTGATTAGCCATTCGGAACTGTATGTGTAGCTGCACAACACTTATTCGACAAGACGCAGTCGTCGACAATCTGGTGATATGATACGATCGCAGTTCTTCGCTATCTTAATTGTTTAGAAAGGGTGTATGAACACTTCAAGCAATTCTCGCGTGATTTAAAAATGTGAGACAGAATATTATTTGACAAAACATGATGCAAGCATCCGACAAGGTACATATAGGTAGTTGAACAGGAAAACTGAGGCAATAATAAAATCTTGGCTTTTATGCATATAAAAGTATAATACCAAGTGATTTTGGTAGACTTATATTATACATAGGAGGACCTTGCACAACCTTTTATTGGAGTTTAATGACATTCACACAGGGACAATAATATAATGTAGAAGCCCCAAAACGACTTTTTCGGTCGGTTGTTTTGTGTTGTCAACTCGACGAAACGACAACTTCCATTTTGAAAGGTAGACAGAATCAAAGAGATAATAACAAGTATTTATAGCCGGCATTTCTTGGATCCCTCATGCATAGGTATGTAAGGAAACCTGATCGGATTTTGAATTCAACCAACACTTCTAAAGGGTGAAAGAGGAGAGAACCGCTTTTTTCCTCCAATCCTCACGGGATAAACTCGAATTCCACTCTTAGAAAAATTCCTTTTACGGGATTGGATAGATTTACAATTTTCGCAGGCTTGAAATATATGCAATATTTACAAAGAGCAGATCACGTTCTCCCCAATTCCAGCTCTGGAAAAAATGGAGAAGTTCCTTCTTGATGAGTAGTAGGTCGGTAGGAAGGGAAGGAATGTCTCTGGGGTTTGGTGCCTACACTCAACAAGCATTTTTTATTACCACTGCTGCCACAGTCCGCATTGTTTTTTCCTCCTTCGTTGGTTGAATCACATTGCATTGCATTGCATTGCAAAATTTGAGAGCATTTTTTTTCGCAACCATTTTCTCTTCGAGATACCCTTAGGATTTTTCGTTTTTTAGTGCGAATGAAACACTTTCTCCGGCCCATCAAAAAAATATTGCCTTCTTTTTTTTAGTGGAGAGTAGTATTACTAAAGTAGTAACAATTTAGTTCCTTCTCCATTTCTTCCGCAGGAGACTCTTAAAAGTGGAAATATGTAGAAAAAGAATGCAATGTACGAAAAGTACGACATGCATAGTTCCAGTTCTTCAGGTTATTGTTAGCTTTGTTGTTTTTGCTGGAATTGATGCGATAATAATTTCATTTGAGTACTATAGTACTCCTTTCATCTCGTTCTCCTCCACCGTCGTCCTCCTTCCTGCTTGATGCTTTGTGAAATGGAAAGTGAGAAGAAATTACTGCTTGCTGTTCTGCTGGTGCCATTATCACTGCGACTGTAATTTAAAGATACACTTCTCGAGCTGTAGTTACTATGTATGTGTATGTGTTCAAGCGTTAGATAAAATGAGGACTGCCCAGACTTGACTGAAGTGTTGAGCATTCGACTCCCATTCCAATCCAAGCAGTAAGTTAATCCACTACGAAACCTGCAGCAAAGTTTATCGAATGCCAGGAAAAATGCTGCAAACAAAAGAATCATAGACCCATTAGGTTTTTGAGTTTCTATTTTTGTGGATTTTGAAAGCAAGGTACACTACACTATTTTAGTTCCAAATTGTAAACAAGGACCATCATGCTGGAAAGGCCATGTCAAAGTTGGCTAGATGCATAATGTACATATATCTCTACATACATACTAGGAATGAGCATATATGCAAATGAGAAAGAGGACATGACAGTGAAAACGGGCCTGGAAAATGTAATGCGAGATTGGCCCAGAAAACTAACTTCGTCCAAAAACTTAAATGAATATATGCTCATTATTTGAGGATAAAAAAGATGCTGATGTAATTAACTAAAATGGCTTATGACATGACTTCCAGGTACTTGGCTGTATGTCATCCCATAAACGCCCCAAAATGGAGGACGCCCCTAATCGCCAAAGTGGTTGCTCTCACCGCATGGACTCTCTCGGCTCTGTTAATGGTTCCCATCTTCATGTATGCCAACACTTTGGATATTGAAAATAAGGTAAAAAATACATTATTGTAATTACATTAGGATTTTCCATATTATGTCCTAAATGGTGAAGCCCCGCACTGCCGCCACCGTCGGAGTACTTTCGTTTCCCACAATCCCCTTTAGGAAAATTAATAAAATTGCGAGAATTCCGGAATTAGGGATGCGGATGTTATGCCAAAATAAGTGCATATTTTTATATCCTGTTGCATAAAGTAAGCTAAAAACGCAAAAAAAGACTTACGGGAATTGCTTTATTGGCAAATGGATGATTTGCAAACTTGTACTTGTGTACCTGCAAAAGCCATTTTCACGGTTTGTTTCATCTTACTATGCTTACCTTTTGAAACAATGCGTTCTTATTATGGCCCTTTGCCTGAAAAAATGCTCATTTTGAAAATCCATTTTATGCATAATTCTCTTTCTTTTTAAACCAATTTTCCCTGGAATTTTCCCCTCTTGTCATCTAATCTCTCTTACACAGAGCGAAAGTGGAATGTTTTCACATTTCACAGTTCCCATTACACAAACTTATGAAACATTTTACAACTCCACTACCTCATACCTACTTTGTGTACTATATGTTCCAATAAGCCTTCAAAAAATACTTTCTTCTTTGTTTTCCACATAAAGATAGATTATTAGAATTCCTCTCTGGCAAGTGACATATTTTCCTTCACTTTTCTCATTTCAGCATGCAAATCAAGGTGATATCAAAATTACTTTGGTTTTATTCTTGAGTGGAGCCGCGTAGTAGAATTTTATTCTGGGAAATGAATTCGCCCTCAAGATGTTTCCGTGTGACAGTGTTTGGCGCATCTCATTTCACGAGAAGGGAGAGAGCTTTTCTCTCCTCACATTTGCTTCAAGGCAGGTGTTGGTATGTATGTAGTAGTAATGGTAAGGTGAGGGTAAGGTACTTTTTTCGTAGACCTTCTTCGCTTTTTCTCCTTTTATTCTTTCCTGCCAAAGTAATAATCTCATTTTGCAATCAAACACTCCTTTTTTATTCCCCTTTGTCCATGAACAAGGCGTCGGGAATGCTGGGATGTTGTCTGCATGTGTATGTCTTAGAAAATGGTTTTTGTCATGAAATCATTATTCTCCTGCACAAAAAACCTTGCCACTACGACTACTACAGCAGGGTAAGATTATCCATTAATGGACCATTAATCCAAGACTGGCCAAACAACATAAACTTGCTCGCGCGGATTCTGTAAGCACCACAATTAAACAACTTTTATTTCCTCTCGAAAAAACCCAACCGTGAATGTTTACTTTGATCAAGGCAAATCTATCGAACAGACTTGAGTCATGCCATGTCATGCACGCCAGCACCATGCATCCATTCATGTTCCTCACTTGGGTTCCATGTCATCAGAAAATCATGAGGGCTCGAACCACGGAGACTATTAAGTTATTAGGATTGACGACGGCGATGATGATGATGGCTTCTATGACGAGTATTGGGAATTATTTTTATTTGCGCATTAAGCGCATAATTTGGTAGCCCTCAGTGCTTGATTAAGTATGTTTACTACAAACTTTGGCTTCAAGGGAAACCATGAACTTTCTCTCAAATTCAAAGTCTTCTTCAGGGGGAATGGTATTGGGAAGAGGTGAAATTTTCACATGGCAGAACGATTTACTCAAGAGAGTTCTGAGCGAGTACGGAGAATACAAAACATTAGCGGCACCACCACAACATCCATTACATACTTCTATGCTTTTTATTCGCAACAAATGCAAACAGACTAATTGATTGATTGTGCTCTACTGCTCAATTTTCTTTTTGACGCGGAGCAAATTATTGGAGCAAAGGAATAGATAGACTCGTTACGTACCACTATGTGTGCAGTACTTTCACTCTTCTGGAATTCCTAAATTGTTAAGATGTTAGTAATCGTGAACTAACTCCCCAAACTACAAAGTTTTGATGATCTCTGCACTTCATCGTCTGAATTGCGTGTAATTGCTCCGCTCTGTTCCTGAATTGAATTCGCTTAAGGTAGTAGACGGACTAAGATCATTTCATGATGATGATGATGGAGCCATTGTGAAATGAAAAGTTTTTCAATTTTTTTCTCTCTTCCTTTCATCAGATTGAGAGCTGCCTTTTGTTTGTCTTTCCCTTCACAAGCCAGCCAGAGACCAAATACCAGAGAAACCCCTTTTCTTTCAGACTTAAATAATCTCCCCCTTCTCCTTTTTGCTTGCCTCTCCTCTGCTTGCTCAGCGTATTATGTATGTATGTAAATACGCAAACGATTTCTGAATTTCGCAAGCAATGCAAATAATATTACATGTATATGCAACCATGTATATGGCATGCAAAGGGAAACTGGGGAAGTTCTTATTATTCGTTGCTCATTCATGAAAGTTGCCTTTCCGATTTTGTTGAATAAGGTGTTTTATATAAGATTGCATTTGTTTGCTTTCAAATTCTCAATCCGGATCCCGGATTCTGGACAGACTATTTTTGTGTTGAAGCCAGTAAGCTGTACACAATTTCAGAACAGGCTTAGAGCTGTAGTATCTTAAGCCTTAGATTAGCCTTGACTTTTCCCAGAAGTTGGTTATGTATGTAAGCTGAAATCCCGGGTTCCTGGAGAGTTTATTTGTTGGCTTATGATATATTGATTCTGGAAGAAGGATCTTTTTGTTTGTGGATGTAATTACATATATCGTACACACCACTACTACTCCTGAGCGATTTCCAATGGAGGAGAGGTAATTAGCAGATGAAGAATATCGAGGGAAAATATGAATGGAAAGAAGGGTCCACACAAAAATCGACGAGCGACCTACTTTTCCCTTAATAATTGGGAATTTGCGACAGATTTAGTCAAAAAATGTTTTATAAGCATAACCTGTCGAGCTGTATAATATGTAATTAAATTTATGAATTCATAGACTTTATTGTGCCTGTGCCAGCCAATAACAAAAATATTTTCCTTTATTAATTATTCCAGACAAATTGCAACATCTTTTGGCCAGAGTCAGAGACCATGAGCGGAGAAATGAGTGAGTGGAGCATTCATTTAATTAAGCCAAATTCAAATTTTCATCAATAAGATATCTTCTGACATTATTGATAATTTGAACAATTTTATTTTTTATTCAAGTATTCATAATTTACTCCTTCATCCTCGGATTCGGAATTCCACTGATATTGATTCTTATCTTCTACATCTTGGTGATTCAAAGATTGAGGTAATAATGACTAAAGCTTTATTAAAACGGAATACAGCAATTGAGTTGAAGCGAGTAATTGGAACGTGGGAATGTAATTGTAGGAACGTGGGACCGAAGCGCAAGGCCCAACCTTTGACTAACAAGGGACCCCAATCGGACAAGGACATTCAGCAAATGCAACAGCAAAATAATCGGGCAAAGGAGCGGAAGAAGTCGCATAAGAAAGTAACTAAGCTCGTGTTAACAGTCGTTACTGTATACTTCCTCTGTTGGGCTCCATACTGGGCGTCTCAGGTTTGTAATTCCCTCCTACTATGCTTTATAAATAGAACGTGAACGTAATTAGGTACTCGAACTCGAACCCCAACAATTCAGAATCCTCTTTTCGAAAGCACACTTCTCTCCCTGTCAATTTGATTAATGCCTAGAAAATCATATTGAAATCAAATAAACATTATCCGCCTTCAATTTTTCTTTAAAGAATTCTCAGAAGTACAGATTTTTGTATTCCAAGTGCTTTTTGAAAGAAAATCCAATCTTATCACAATTCATTCAAAAGTTTCTTTTCGATTTCTACATTCATTGCGAAAAAGATTTCGGAAATATGATTTCGTTTTAATTCAATTTTGATGAGAAAAAGATGAATTTGTTTCATCGGAACTGGGCAGCCTAAAAAGTGAAAGTGAAATGCAATTTTTGGAGCAAGGATTTTTGAGCGGGGCATCATGAGATTTATAACGAAGCGAATAGAGAAATTGATATTTGTATGAGCGTGGGCCTTTTCTCTCCTTTGTAGATGGCCCTTATTTTCATGCCACACGAGTCGAATCACTCGGAAATGGTTTTGATCATCTTTCTGTTGGCAGGATGCTTGAGTTATTCGAACTCTGCTATGGTAAGCGCTTGAACTTTCTCTGAAAAATTTTGAAGCAATAATAAGCAGTGTGGGCTAATATTGAATCTGAGTAGGATGGATGCGATGATGACGTAATAAAGCAACTAATTATATTTAAAAACTTAAATTTACATAACAGTGGTACACGCATTTAATGATCAAAAAGAAGTCAACTCAACCTTAAACAAATATTTTCATGCTGTTTATCTCCTTAATTATCTTTTAGGATTATAACAACACGTTTAACAACGAGACCTCCATATTTCCACGAAGGAAGGGCAGCTCGTACCGCCGTGTGCGGAAGCCCAGCGCTCCGCTGACGTCTGCAACTTACGCTGGCACCACTTGTCCCGAGATAACGACAACCGCTGGTACAAGCGCTACACGGAGCACAATACTTATCCCGTCAGCTTCCAGCGTTATGGAACCGTCTCCGCCTCTAAAATCCCATGTTCCAACGTCTAAATTGATTCCGGATATTGAAGAATCGGATAATGACTCTGACACTTTGTTGCATCCACAAAGCGCATATGCATGCACGGCAGCTATTGTTTTGACTAATGGAGGTAACGGAGGAAATGCGAAAGGAGGAGTAGGAGAAGGAAGCTTGATGGGAAATGCACATTCCACGGAACTTCTTGCAAGAAACTCAAGTAATAACTCAAGTCAGTTAAGGAAAACATCTTTCTCAGATATGGTTACCATTGCGTCCGTCAATGATACTTTCGTTTCGGACAATGGCGTTGTCGTCACGGCTCTGTAGAAAACTCCAAAATGATAAAATTAGCGTTTAAGTTTTCATGGAAGCAACATCCGTAATTTCAAGTCGCATAATAAAATCTTGTTGTCTCAAACCGAACGAACGAAGGGTAAGTAAATCGATGAGCTTGAAGAAAGCTTGCGCAAGGCAAGGGTACTCGGGTAATTAACGCCGAGCTGACAAGCATTAACTTTACGAGCCTGAACTCTGTAAAAATGCTAATTGAAAAGCTCCTGAACGCTGAAGTTAACTAACGCACACATGTTGCACATTCTATATTATCTAGTATGCGATGCAAATTATATGACCTTGTCATTCGTATTTACATGTACAGTACATGTAAAAATTATTATACGATATAAATGAATTAGTAGATAAGATCATGTAACTTCTCACAATGAGAATCTCACCTTTTAAACTCATTTAGGGATCTGTGTGAATGTGCCTAAAACCGAAGTCCGTAGCTAAAGAGTGAGTGTAAAATTAGCACATTAAATGTAAAAGGTAAAAATATTTAATGCCTCAAATCGAGATAGAGTTTTAGAAGCAATGAATTTTTAACGCAATTATGTCGATGATTTAGAAATGTTAACGATGCTATCATTATGTAATTGAATTGTAATTAAGTTAGCCATGAAATAAATGAAAATATAAATGGTGCTTCGCAAAAAATAATTATTGTAAACCGATAACATAATTTAAGTACTGTCTTACTGAATCCTGATTTGGTAGCGTAAAGATGGAATATATAATTCCGCATTTATTGTTGTCAAATATGCTTAAGTTTTACTCTGCTTGAATAGTGAGCTGAAAACTGACCTGAACCTGATCTTTGTGTTAAAATTAATGAAGAAAATGTAAGAAACTTATGATAAACTATTAGGGCTCATGAATGCTCATGAATGTGGCAGTGAAATAAAGTAAAGTCTTAATTATGATGAAACCATGAAAGAGTTTCTTAGAGCGAGAAATTGAAAAATGGCAACAGCGTTCTCTTAAGATTTCCTACAAAAGGATATTTGCACCTCAACAGGCTACAAAAATATTGGCAAGTCATCCAGTTACCCCAATTGTTCAAAGCATATGCGCCATCTTAGATTCCCAGTTACTTAACTCTCATGAATCACGAAATATATTTAGGGAATGTCGGAGGAGCAGTAGATTTATGAACACTAGTAAAAATGATATTTTCTTTATATAAAGTAAACCAAGCATTAGATTCATTTAATCGCGCAGCAAATCGCTCACTCATTGCTTCTGACTCTGACAAGAACAAAATCTATAAAATTATAGGCATTAAAAGTGCGCTGAACCTGACCATTGTTGAACTGACAAAGTAGAAGTAGCAGCCCGAAGCAGGGATCATTATCCTTAAATATATTCCAATGAAAATCAGACAAAAGGAGCAATTTGGAATTTTCTTAATAAATTTGCGTTCATTCTCAATACTTGTTGTAAACAAAAACTTTATTGATTTACTTTCAGTCTGAAATAAAAATGTATTTGGCTGCCGCTGTATTCTACTCCTGAAACTATCTATAACAATATCATGCACTGATACAAGTTAAACGGAACGAAGATAACGACACGAAAATGTTACATACAATAAAGAAATTATTGTAACTGAAGTACAATTTAGTAACAGTACTTTCCTCATCAAAAATAATAGTACATATAATATATAATAATGTACGTTTGTCTGTATCATAAGTATTATAAGACTGTCTGGCTAGTCTTACTATGCAAGCTGTTGCATTGTATTTATGCATCGTCAATTTTATGTATATATATTTTTGTAACTAAACTGAAACATTTTCAATTACTTAGTATACTATTGCTTTGATAATCTTTGCACATGAAGTGTTAAGTCAAGCAGTTTTGTCTTCGGTTGTGGCTGTGACTGGACTTTTTACTGAAACACTTTCTCCCTTCTTTTTTAAAGCTGTCGAGTGCTGCTGAAGTTGGCATACTAACCGATAGATTTTCAGAGCAGGACCTAATCTCAAGTTAAGGCCAAATATTACGTCAGCTCGTCGTAGCAACAGCAGGCTCATTCCATCTATTTCCTGAGAGTATATGAAACGGGTTAAGTTTCATTCATTAGCCGGCCACCCTTGACGCCATTTAAGTTAAACGGGAACCTTAAACGAAATATATACCTGTTCACGTAGAGACGCTGCTTCGTCAGGCAAACCCTTTTCAGTGAAGAACTTTTGAACTTGAGAAGGGGTCCACGAGCTGATGTCTGGAACTTCGGAGTTTTCTGAATTATCCTTATCCTGATCGGTGAGGTCCCCAATAGATGATGAATGACTTCCATTATTTGCAGGCTTGGTCACTGATGCAGCAGACAAGGCTTCCTTTGATGACTCTAAACGAATAAATTATGACAAGTTGTCGCATCTTTCCCAAAGACATACAGGTTCCTGCTTACATGAAACTGATTACATTTGCTGAAGACGCTCAACCATGCAGCAGACAAGGCTTCCTTTGATGACTCTAAACGAATAAATTATGACAAGTTGTCCACTTGATTTCAAATAATTTAATATTAATATTTAAAAAAATATGTTGGAGGTAGAGTAATCACTTGACGTAGATGCACCTTTCTTGATCACTTTTTTAACCGTTTTTTTCATCGGTAACTTCTTCTTCGCAGTTGAATCAGGCCCACTATTCAGTGTAGTAGTCTTGCATTCACCACAAAACCAAGAACTGTCATTAAGTGCGGGAGGACCATTAATACTAATACATTTCACGTGATATCCCCTGTCGCACTGATCACATAAAATGTAACGTTGTTCTGCTTTCTTAGGGATGCTGTATTTTGTCTGGTCAAGAATTAAACAAGTAAACAATATTTTAATCATCTACTCTTGAGATAAAACACGGACATTCGGACGGACACGGATAAGATATCAAGTAAGTCCGACTGACTGTATGCATACCTCCACTTTGGTTTCCGAGGTTTCCGCATTCGTTGACATGAGAGCTTTTTTGCAGACGCCACATCGCTTGCATGAAAAACATTGCCATTGGAGATGTGGCTCTTTGGAATTACTATTAGATTTTAAACGGTTGGCTTGCTCCTCAGAATAGTCGATGCATGCCGGATGAACTGTAAAAATAAAAAAAATGCTGAACCATGATACAAAATCAAAACAAAAGTTTAATCTCTAAGCCACACATTTTTTAAACTACGTACATTTGGCGCTACATGATCCACAAACAAGAAAATTTTCTTGATTCCCTGGAGCTTCTTCCTTCTTACAATAAGTGCATTGACTTGATAGTCCATTGGATGCAGGAGTGCAGGCCAATTGCTTATCATCATACTCGACACTGTCGAAATCATCTCTGCAGCGTTTCTTCGATGAGTAGGTGTAACGCGGAGGAGCCGTTTTCGTCATTGTCAAGACTTCATCAGGCTCATCTATGTCGGAAGTAGAGGCTAATTTCTTCTTTTTTGACTCAGGAACACTTTTAGCTGTGGTTGAAGAATCGCTCTTCCTCTAAAACATGGAAAGTAAGATTAACCAAAACAATCAAACAAAGTAAAGGAAGTCTTGTACCAATTTTAAGCATTTATTTATATTTATTACCTTTACAACCTTATTTTGTTTAGACCTTTGTCCGTTCAATCGTACCGACTCTTCAGTTTTCGATTCCTCCTCCTCCTCGATTGTTTCATGCTTTACTAAGGTCAACGAGGGCGTTTTACTCGCAACAGCCTTTTTAGCATCCTTTCCATTTCCTTCAGATTCATTTGATTTGGGTTTCGCTTTGGCTTTTACTATCCTTCCTTTGGCTTTATCTCCTTTTTTAGTAGCGTTTGCCTTGCCAGTAACGACCTTCATGCCTATGCTACTCAGCAGTTGAGCTTTGCTTTTCATAGTCTCATCCATATCGGCTAGTTTGTGTGGATCTGACTTGACGGCGTAGACAAGTTGCTCCTCACCTTCACCATCCTTGCTTTGACTTTTTCTTCCTCCTCCTTTTCCCTTTCCTTGACCCAGCGTCACTCCAGCCTCCTCCGTCTCATCAGATGCATCCTCCTTTTTCGTCTTTTTTCTCTTCTTGCCTTTTTCCGCTGATGGTTGAGCGTCTTCAGCAAATGTAATCAGTTTCATGTAAGCAGGAACCTGTATGTCTTTGGGAAAGATGCGAAGAGGATTTTCCAGAGGCTGGTCAACACATTCTGCTGCTTGTATGTTTCCAGCGGATTCCTCCCTTTCGAATATCACTCCAACCTTTTCATGAGCAAATCTGTCTTTGTCCAGTTGAAGGAGCTTGTTCTTCA
>JAHZNI010001571.1:0-11871 GCA_027744415.1 Seira ritae | reverse complement strand
TGGATAGGATCAGAATGGATTTTGCTGCAAAACAAACGCTTGAAATTAAAAAAGATTTCCTCGAGTAATTGAGTAATGAATAACGAAAAGATTTCTCTTTGTTGTTTTACGGGAAAAGCCAAGTTTGCTCAGATATAATACATTGTATTAATATATCACATCACAGCAATGTTCTTGATCTTAAAATACCCCAAACGCTAATCTCTCACAAACGGTCATTGAAGTCAGTTTTTTGTGTGATACTCGTAAGTACAAAGATCATAAAACTAGTAAAATTAACTTTTGAGCATATACACACCGAGTTCTTCTTATCGTCAAACTTCAAATTCTCCCAAATTTCGAAAGAAAGACTTTTTCCACCGGATCCAACTTGTTTAGTTTATGTAATCAGGTTTAATTTACGTCATCTAATGACCGCACTTTTCCGCATCATGTTGAATGCATCTGGAATAATTATACCTTCCAGGGTAAACATTTCTCATTTCAATTTGAGCAAAGTACATGTTTAAAACTATATTTAAAATGTAATAGTAATAGGACAAGAGTGATAAGTCCCGATATTCAATCTTCAAGCATACTTTCCTCATATTCAAACATAAACATTGAACTCTCCCGATTCAAAACAAATATATGCCTTAATTAGGCGCATTTAGTGCCATCATCTCACCTTGTTTAGATTTAGTATAGCCCCCCATTCATCCCCAAGTCCAATAGTCCAAATCACAAAATGCGCAAAAAATTTCAGATTTAATATATATAGTTTCACCCAGAAACTATTCATGCGTCTAAATATATACTAAACTGCGTCAACCTATTCATGAATGAATATATGTAAAACTAATAATAATAAGTACATTGCTCAATACTATATTTTCAGTGGACAAAAGTTCTTGGACTCTGCTCCCAACATACAAAAGAAAAAATCCTCGGGTTTATAAAACTAAGCTGCTCCCAACCAGTTCTACTTGGAGAGTTCATTCTCTCTGGACAAACTGAAATTTTACATATTTTTGGGCATGGAACCACGAATGAATGTAGTTTTGAGACGAAGTTAAAAAAAAGAACAAAAGTCCAATCTGCATCAGTCCAAAAGTCCAAGCTGGACATGTCCGAAAAGAATCATTTTTATGCCCAAGCACGCAATGCCTACTTAGTAGACCGCTTCAGTAAACCTGTATTAAAAAACAACATGCTCTTATCTAAAAGCCCATCCTACAAGATACGCCGTGAATCTCTCTCGTGATTGGCTGACCCGAGTGGTGTGTGTCTTGTTTATTACTCCACCAGAGAATTTCATTAAAATTTATTATCTTGTTGCTCGTCTGAACTTTGGTCGCGTTCGATATGCAGCGAACGCTGATATAATGACGCGATTTTTTACACGCGAATTGGTCTTGCCAAATAAACAACATCTTTCTCAATATTCCCCAACGGAACCTTGAACTTTTTTGTCTTAATTCTCTTGCATACTTTTATGGAGATGAAGGGACGGGAAAAGAAAGAAAGCTCAATCCAGTCTGATCCAGTGGACTTACAAGGCTCTTTTCCAATTCATTCTTGAAAAGAAAAAGGTTTTTTTCCTTTCGGGAAAAATATTCCACTTTTGAATTGAGAACATTCTCCATGCATTGCATAAAAATCTGTGAGAAAATATGCTTTTTCGGAAGAAGCGTCTCAATTTTTACATGCGTCTCAATTTGACTATGCACAAAATTGAAAATATGCATTCGCAAATGTCCACATTTCGAAAAGTTCCTCAAAGAAAAAGGCATTTAAATCTCATTTAAATGCCATCTAAAAATAAGAAGAAAAAATTTTTCCACTATAAGTCCCCAATGCAAGGGTCTTGTAGAAAAAAGGGACAAGCAAATCTCTTGATCTTCATTCTTCGTAGTATTTTTCCACTTGATCCACTCACGCATGTTACGCTGGCTGCATCACACAAACCTGCCTAAGCCATTGTAAACGTCATCAGAGAAAAAGAATAGCATAGCATACAGGTACTTACTCCACTATAAACTTAAGCCCCATCATGCAACCTGCCACACTCATTCGCTAACCAGCCAATATACAGCAACCATTACATTACTGACTGACGCTCGCGTACACACACAAAACCAAAATACAATAATAATTTTTTTTGAAAGATTCCTTTTATTTTTATTTATACTTTTTTGGTGAGTTCAAAGTCTAGAGGAACAAACTGTCGCGTATAAAACTGGAGCAAAAATGTTGTCGGTCCGTTATTCACTCTCAACCTACTCTCATGTCCAGAGAACAGTCTTCAGCAAATCTTTCTTTACTTATAATTCTGCGAAAATGTTCGAGCTAACTCGGAACAGTAGCAACGGGAGCGGTGGTGTGCTCCAGGGGCATCATCGGGTAGTGTCTCCGAGGAGGAGGTGTGGGGACGTGGCGTTGCTTAGCACCGTTCCCAAAGGACAGGTTGCGGCTTTTGACGAGAAGGTCAAGACTACGGTTTACACTGTGCCCAAGAAGGTAAAAGGACTGACATATGGGAGGAAGTTTGTTAAGGGGAATTGTAAAGAGCATTGTTTGCAAAACTGCTTATTTGTTCAATAGATCACCCAGTTCATCGACGAAGCGGCCAAGATCTGCAAACCGGACAAGATCCACATCTGCGATGGATCGGAAACAGAGTACGAGAACCTCGTCAATCTCATGGTCCAGAACAATATGGCGATACCTCTTCCCAAATACGACAACTGGTCAGTATATCCTACTATCATGCTTCAAATATAATTCAAACATATTATTCTAATGATCCATATATTATGTTATATACAGCTACCTGGTCCGCACCGACCCCCGCGACGTAGCCCGTGTCGAGTCAAAGACAATCATCAGCACCGCCAATAAACGTGACGTGGTCCCACTGGGTCGCAATCCAAGCCCTGGACAAATACCTAACTGGATGAGTCCTCAGGATCTGGACGAGCAATTAGGACAACGGTTTCCCGGATGCATGAAAGGTACGAAATGCAAAATAATATCTCATTTTTTTGTCATGCAAATGCACTGCAGTAGTTCTCACGATGCCCCGTATTGTCAACTAGGAAGGACAATGTACGTGATCCCGTTCAGTATGGGCCCAGTCGGATCTCCTTTGTCTAAAATCGGTATCCAGTGCACTGACTCGCCCTACGTTGTCGTGTCTATGCGCATCATGACCAGGATGGGACTTGATGTTCTCAAGATTTTACGTGAGGACTCCGAGTTTGTCAAGTGAGACTAAAACAACTTAAATGTAAATAATATCTCAAATGAAAGTAACTAAATCCATTGTTGCTCCTCCACAGATGCCTCCACTCAGTCGGCTCCCCAGTCACGCCTACAACCCCATCCCCACTAGTGAGTACATTACAATACGTTTATTCACCGTTTTCAATTCAAATGACTAAATATGTAATATTTCTGTAGGACCCCTTGTGGGAATCCCCCGAAGGAGTCCCAATCTCAGCTATCCTGTTCGGAGGCCGCCGCCCTGAGGGCGTACCATTGGTCTACGAAGCGTTCAACTGGCAGCATGGAGTGTACATGGGGGCAAGTATGAGGTCAGAAGCTACTGCTGCTGCTGAGCATCAAGGAAAAGTTATCATGCACGACCCTTTTGCAATGAGACCTTTCGTTGGGTACAACATGGGACAGTACTTTGGACACTGGCTTGGGTTCGGGAAAAAAGAGAATGTTCAGCTGCCTAAGATCTTCCATGTTAACTGGTTCAGGAAGGATGAGCAGGTACGATTATTTATTCGAAAAATAACTATTTTACTCTACGTAAATTGCAAAATAAAAAATTAATCACTAAATATCCTATTTGCTTGTACAGGGCAAGTTCCTCTGGCCCGGTTTCGGTGACAACGTCCGCGTGCTGGACTGGATCATGCGCCGCATCGACGAGCCCTCCAACACATCTATAGCTACCACCTCTCCTATTGGGATCCTCCCAACTCAATCCGGATTCAACTTGAACGGACTCGACAAGATTGACTGGAACGCGTTGTTCCATGTCGACAAGGGATTCTGGTCACAGGAGGTCAGTCAGATCTCCAAGTACTTTGAGGATAATATTGGGGAGGATTTACCTAAAGAGATTAGTGAGCAGGTTCTCAAGTTGAAAGAGGCGTTGCAATAAATTATGTGATAAAATTACTTTTTATAAATGCGCTGGCGCGAATGACTCCTTTTCTAACATGTACTTTTTTAATGCGTGATTTTTAAAATATTCTGTTTGTGAGTGATCGTGTATGATAAGATATATTTTTAAGTAAGTTTATTTTGTATATATATACTTTTTTTACTCAATAAATTAAAATGTGCATATATATGGCAAATTTTAAACTAAACTATTTGGCTTGCTTGTCTTTTTACTTCACCTTAGAGTGGGGCCTATTTTTATGGGGCTTCTAAATGTTCTTGGAAAGTATAGTTCCAATTGAGATGTTCAGAATAAAAATTTCTTGTGATATCGAGCAAGATATTCTGGAAATCATTATGTTCATCAATAATCACAATCCAGATCCAGTATTACCTTTATTCAAAAAATGCATAAATCAAGAGGCTTAAGTGTTTTTAAAGCAAATGTTTGTGTGAAAATCTTTCTATATTCTCATTTACTACCTCAAAAATTCATAAAACAACAGATTCAAAAATCAGCACAATAGGTGTTTCTCAAAAATCGCGCATGACTTTGTAAATGCGAAACTTTGAGGTTGCATCAATCTAGCATAATATATTATGTAGGAAAATATTAGGTGCATCATAGAAAATCATGAAACATTAGATTCCAAGAACTATTTGAGTTTACAAAGCAAATTGTTCGGGAAATCTTACATTCCCTGCAAATCTTCATTTCAGAATGACTTCCTTTCGTTCAGACATTCTTTTTCCCAAATGACAATAAAATAAGAAACATTTTCCATATTATTATTTTTTGTCCATAAAGCGTACATGAACCAGAAAACAAATTTTTTTCTTACAAATCTCTTCAAAAAATCTCGGCCACCCATCATGCTACGATGCATCGTTCCTCAACAAAAACATATTATTATCCTTTTAAAAATATCCAAGTGTACTACTACACGGAACTAACCCGTTTGAATTCAAAAGAGAGTACTTTTCTCTCTCTATCGTTCGTTCGTCGCTTGTTTTATTGATCTTCCTCTCTAAGACAAGACTCTCGTCTGTACATTTATAATATACACAAACTAGAGTCTCTTTGGGCTGTTCACAAATGTTTGGCAGTAATGTGTAGGGATAGGGCAATTATTGCTTTTTGCTTGAAAGGAATGTGGCCAAAGTAGACCTAAGTTACATTAAATGTCCAATTTACTAACAGTAATTTGCAGAAGAAAATCCGGGACATCGTAAAATTAAAGAAGAATTAATTTGCCTGCGTTAAATCATCATATTTCCCCATAATGTTCCCTTAAAAATCGTCAATAAAATTAAAGGATTATAGCTGAGCAACCTATCTTAGATCTTATTTCATTTATGAACAACTTCTTTCTTCAAAGACCCCTTTTAAATATACACGATGCAGAGAAACAATATATTTGAATGAAGAGATATTTTCTACAATAGAGTTAGTATCCCTGCAAAATATACACACACAGACTATTTTTTTGTACTACTTTTTTTCTATGGATCCTCTGTGTTTTTTATTTCGAAAAACCACACCAAAAAACGGGAACAACCCTTTTTCTCCGTGAGGAACGAAACTGAAAAATATTAAATTGTGTGAATTAAAAGTCTTACAAAGTGAAATGTTAACAATGTGTTGTGGGAGATAAGATATTCACAGAAATTTCTAAAGTGAAGTGTACTGCTGAGTTATATTAGAGAAAAAAATTACATTTCAGATAAGTTCCAACCATGTGACAAAAAAGGAATCGTGTCGAATTAAAATTTGTAGGGAAATAATTAAAGGAGAAGCAGAGAATGGGCTCATCCTCATCCTCAACGGCAGCAGCGGCTGCAGCCGCAGCAGCAGCGTCATCCTCCTCCTCAGCGGGTGGGAACCAGAACCCGTACATGAACTACTACGGGAGATCTGACTACTCCGCGAGGTACTTTGACGAGTACTGCTACGGAGGGAATAGTAGCAACGCTTATCAGCAGCAGTTACTACAGCAGCAGAGAGGGGAGCAGGTCATGGGGCACCATCATCACTTGATTAGTAGTTCGCAACAGCAGTTGGCCCAGCAGCAGCAACAGCATAGCTTGGTACAGCAGCAGGGGTGCAGGTAGGGAATAGAAAAATTTTTGGAGGAGATATTTTTTGGTTTGTATGAGAATGATTGATTTGAAATGGATTTGTTCTGCAGGGACCCGTTCCAGAGCCAACAGCCCCACTCGTGCTCATCGTCTTCGTCGTCGAGCAAGCATCACGAGAAGAAGAAAAAGTGGTGGAAGAGGAGGAGTTCTCGGTCGAATGATCCTGGGCAGCCGTTGAGGGAAATGCTGTCCAACTGGAGTTTGGGGGAGATTGTGGCGTTGGGTAAATATGAATTTTGTAATTTATTTTGTGAAATTAATTTTAGTATTGAAGATTTGAGATTTTTCTCTGAAAGTGTTCAATTTAGAATGTTGTGTAGAGTGTGAATAGTGCTTATGTTGAATGGAGAGACAAGGATAGGTTGGAGAAAGAAGTAGTTTGTGAATTTGGTTTCCTTCAGCGATAAAAGTTCACATCAACGTTCTTAAAATTGGAAAGTTAGTTGTTGCCAATTTAGTTTTAGTGTTGAGGTATTGAAGATTTCAGACGATTGTTGGGTGCTCAATATTTGGATAGACAAAGTGGTCAAAGTCAGTAAAGTTGAGGGAAATGTGTAGTTCATTAATTTAATTCTAGCGTAGCAAAAACTTCGAAAAATGTTGCGGAAAAAAGGAAAAAATATAGCCCAGTTGCACAAATAAATAGTTAACAAGAGAAATAAAAGTAAAAAATTATCGTGCTTCCAACAAACGCAAGACGTAAATTGAGGTCACATTTTGAGAAAAGATTACATAATTTAATGTGGATACGAAAACTACGCTACAAAATTGCACGTTTTTTTCATGTTGATTTTTTGTCTGGTTTTTGCATAAAGAAAGTTATTGTTGTGTACGTTTATTATCGGAGTAGACATAGGCATGAAATGTAATGAAGAAATCCAAGCGATGTTTCCAACATAATATGATTTTATTGGAAACTTCAACGAAGTGTTGAAATGAATTTCGTCACAAGTGTTTATGTATCATCTCCTGATGAAGCTCACGGCTCGAGAAATAATAAATCATCAACTTGTTTAGCTAAAGACGAAGTACTTCTAAAGGGAAAACGTACTTGAGAGAAATGATTACCGAACCGTCCAACAAGAAACAAAATGTTAGAATGAAAATGAATTTTATGTAGATAAAACGGAAACTTTCAAGAAAATTAGGTTTTCAATTACCAGCATTGCTTTAGAAAAATTGTTTCTGGTTTTGTGGCGATATTTTTTTCAAGTGGAAGAAAATGATTTGATAAGTAATACAGGTTTGTCAAAGCATGTAGCGTCTTATATTTTTCTAATAAAAAAGTCATCGAGACATTCTTGATTAAAAGCTTCTTTTGGTCATGCTTGATAGTTTGGTTCAAGCTCAACATACTGAGTTAATTGCCCAACTAAGCCAAGAAATGTTGCTTCGCCAAAATATTCAATCTTGAAATTCATTTTTGCTAGTAAAAACCGAAAAGACTGAAACTACATAGCAATAAATGCATAACATTTTTTCACCCAAAAAATCATTTAAAATTAATATAATATATTCCTCTACTTCCCTGTAGTCCACGAGTACGAGTCAATGACAAACGAAAAGGAACTCTACATTCACGCCGAGTCAGCTCGCCCCCGTGCCCCAACACTCCGACAAGACCTCGCCGACCTCCTCGACTTCAAGTGGAACTCGGACGTCAACCTGGTGCTCCCTCCAGCAATCTTCCCCGCCCACCGCGCAATCCTGTCCCAACGAGCCAAGTACTTCCGCAACATTCTGAATAACACGAGCAACGTCAACGTGAACGTCGAGGATATCCCAAGCGTGGATATCCCGAGCTTCAGCAGCATGTTGAGGTACTTGTATACTGAAGAGCAGCCGCCACCTTCGTCGTCGTCGCAGAATTCTTCGCAGAATAATAGCCAAGGCAGCCAAGCACAGCAGCAGCATGAGCAAGGAATGCAGTATTTGGGGACGCTGATTCGACCTGCCAAGCCACTTGAGGTGAGAATAATTCGAACGAAATCTGAAACTTTGAATTGAGAATATCTCTTATTCTAAATTGTGAATATTTAATTAATTCGCATCCCCAGTCCGACCTCCGCGACCTCCTCCAAACAGGAAAGTACTCAGACATAGTGCTCATCTTAGGAGACGAGCAGTACGCAGTCCACAAGCCAATTCTCTCAGCCCGATCCCCATTCTTCCGCTCGTTACTCCAGCGCCGCAACAACAGCAAGAAAATCGTGCTGGATGATACAGTGATTCCGAAACGGTACGCACGCGTGATCCTAAATTGCATGTACACGGACAAGTTGGATCTGAGTTTGATCGAACCGAGTAGGAGTGGATTGAGTGAAGTCGAGAATCTCACGTTCACTGGGAAAGTTAACCCGAGTGGTTTCGAAGAGGCCATGGAGTTGTACCAGATTGGTGAGCACAACACATTTAATTTAGATTGATTTATCTTGATTTGTTTGCTAATTGGGGTAAATAAACTTCACAGGTCGCTTCCTCGAGTTCGACCATTTGTGCACAAGCTCCGAAGACATAATAGTAGAGTCTCTATCCCACGAAACACTCCCACAAATCCTCCGCTGGTCTTCCCAGTCCCACGGCTCATCCTGGGTCCGCCGCCAATCCATCATGTACGTCCAGGAGGAGTACGCGTCTCTGATCTCAACCCCCAGCTTCCTGGAACTAGACAAGACGACGTTGCTGGAAGTAGTCCAGTCCGATTTCCTCCAGGCTTCCGAAGTTGAAGTATTAAACTCGATAATCAAGTGGGGCGAGCACCAGTTGATGAAGCGGGTCGAGGATAGGGAGCCAAATCTAGTGTCCTCGACTCGGGACTCTGTGTTCAGGAATAATGAGCAGCAGCGGGGGAAAGGTGGGAAGAGGAGTAGGGGCGGAGATAAGTGTGGGTTCAATGACATCGTATTGAATGATGGGGAATTGCGGGAAATTGTTTTTGATCTGATTCGGTGCGTTAGGACTGATCATATTGGATTGCAGCATGAGAGCTTGGTGGGGGCTGTCAGGAGGGGGTTGGTGAGTTGAGAAACACTACTTTCGTTCTTGGAAACACATTGGAAAGGAGAACCCTTACCATAGATTGCAATGGTTTCATTTCCTTTTTAATTTAATAATAAATAAAACGCTCTTTTCCCCTTTCTTCTAGGTCTCCATCCCACCAACCCACATGATAACAGAGGAAAAAGTGAACCCATGGGTAAACACGCTACAATGCCCAAACTACATCCGCCCACGACTATACACACCCTACTACGAAGAAGCAAAGAGCGCGCTCCGAGTCCGTGGCCCATCGAACAGTACAGAGTGTCTCCACTACAGCAGCTCCGCGCCCACTTCAGCCAATCTCTCGTATTTAAACAGTATCGGTAGGATCAAGACGCTCAGGCCTATCATACCGGACACACTCTACATGATTGATAATAGTGACGGGGCTGTGTATGGACATCGTCATGCGAGTGTTCCGGAGATGGGTGGTGCTGCCAAGAAGGAGGAGTCGAGTAGTAGTAGTGGTGCCGCTGAGACGCAGTTGGATGCTGGCGGGGGTAATGGGGGGAAGAGGAATGTTGATGAGATGGGTAAGGGAACTAACAGACTATGTTTGATTGATTTTGAAGGAATATAATGGCTAAAATTGATTTTGTGTTGACAGTAATCGACCAGGAACTTCTGAACGCAATGGTGTACCGAGAAAAGAAGTTGAGGTCAGCGCATTTACGAAACCTAAGTAATCCGATCTCTAGAGAACGTGCTAGCAAGTACATCAGACTCCGTGTCGTCAGGGAGTTTGGTTATCCGGACTATGTAGCCGAGGTAACATACTTACTAACTTAGTTAGTCTCAACTTGCCCCGGCATACAATCCTGACGCAAAACCTTAAAATATTTCAACTTTTCTCAGGTACTCGACCACCACAACCGCACAGCATTAAACTCCTCCAATAACACGACAACAACAACCGCATCAACGTCCACCGGAACACAAGTAACCACAGCCACAATCTCTTCAACAACATCATCAACAACGACGCAAACCAAACCGGAAGTAGCTCCGCAACTAATAATCCCATCAAAGGCCTCTCCCGTTCACCACCACTACGCATCAACCATAACGTCGAGTTCAATAACAAACCTCAACGCTAGTTCAAGTTCCTCTGCTACAGACTTCCACCCAACAACAGCGAACATGCCAGACGTCGCGCTCAACACTGAGTCTGTGGTCGCAGCCAGTTCGAGTAGTTCAACTCAGCCGGGCAGCAATGCCGCTGACTCTGTGGTGCTTCCATTCTTAGATCTAGATCTCGGGGATAGTAGCACTGGACCGAGTGGAGGGGCTAGTAATAACGCTACTATGTCTGGCGGGAGTGCGTTGCAGAGATCGAGGAATCGGAGTTTTGGAAGTTTGAGGGGATCTACTGGTCAGGTTCAGCAGCAATCGCAGCAGCAGAGTTTGAGTCGTGGGAGTCAGTTGTATAGTTCTAGTGGAATACTTGTTGGGTGAGTCAAGTTTTGTACTATTAATATGTACTATAATATATATGTATGATTGTTTGTTACGTACGCTCAAAAAATGAATTTTGGGGATTTTGGTTTCCATGCATTTTGGGATTTTGATTTTGGTTTAGTTAGGTGGTTACAGGTATTGAGGTATTGTTCATTTGAATAGATTCGAATCTTGAAAACGGCACAACTTGTTTGCTGTCTATCGTAACTATTATCTGAAATGCCATTACTGGCTTCTATGGAAGTAGAAGTCGCAAACACCAAAAGAAGCTTCACGAATATTGCTTCTTTTATCGAGCTTGGCCAAGTAGTTCGTGAGTACTAGAATTTATATCCATTTCAACGTCGACCGTGGTCGAATTTAAAAAATTGAATGGTCCATCTAAGTCAAACATCAACGAACGTCAAAACATTATGCTAGATGCAGGCAAATGTTATCGAGTTGCTCCTCCTGAGCAACCCGATTTTGAAAATGTTTCCTTTTTTGAATTGGATTGATTCGAATCTTCGAACTATTGTCACGCAAAGAATGCAATCAAGATTGGATTTTCTATGAAGGTTTGCCTCATGTAAGCTAACACTAAAACTGACAAAACTTGGATTATATAGCATTATTGGATTTGACTCTGAGCAATGTTCTCTTCTCAACGGGTTATACCGCGAAACGCTTCCATTGCTAGTCGCTGGTAAATTCAGTTGAAAAAACATTACGCTGAAATCCAGTATGATAGTCATACTGCCGGGCGGGTTTGCTGTTTGGAAAATAAGGACGGGTCAGTGAAAATTTTACCAGGAAATAATTAATGCTACATGTGTCGAAGTAATGTATATTTCATCATTCTTCCCATCATTTTTAATGACGTTTTCTTTAAAATGAATGGCCATGATATTACTAAAATAAAAATCCACCCTAAGACCATTTCCCGAGCGCAACAAACAATTGAAGTACAATTAAGATATGTGAATGATGAATTGAATGCAACTCTCCCTTTCTCTTTTTCCAGCCCCGGCCTCCACCCCCACCAATTCGCCGCATTACCATATTCAGTATCCGCAGTAATCCCCCCACAAACGC